>JAOXJP010289085.1:0-18953 GCA_025762735.1 Platanus orientalis | reverse complement strand
GCCACAAATGCGATTGACATCTCTCTTCATCTTAGGCCAAAAGAAATGTTCATGCAAAATGTCTAAAGTTTTCTTGATACAAAGTGTCCCATTAATCCCCCACCATGTGTCTCACGTACCAACAACTCACGCATAGAACAACTTGGCACACAAAGTTTGCTTTCCTTATTCATGTGTGGGGCACAACACCTATAAATGGTATGAAGTTATGCAAGTGCGCGTTCTTGATGCACACAGTAGCTATAATTGGTACGACATTATGCCGTTGTCAGCTTCTGGTGCAAAACTCCTAAAAGTGGTATGGAGCTATGCATGTGGCTCCATACCATTTTTAGGAGTTATGCGCCAGAAGCCGATAGCTGCATAAGTTTGTAGCAATTATGGCTATTGTGTGCCTCAAGCACTTGCACTTTCATAAACTTCATACCATTTATAGGTGTTGCATCGCACAATCCACGTGGTTAAGTTCATACCATTGATAGGAGTAGTGAACCACAACGCACGCGTGTCTAACTTTGTATCATATTTAGGCATTGTGCACCACAAGCCCATACATGAATAAGTTCGTACATTATTTCACCATTTTGTAGCATACTCCCACATCTGAGTAAGTTTGTTGCATTTTTAAGAGTTGTGTACCACAAGCCCTAACGTGCATGATTTTTGGGTCATATGAAGGAATTGTACACTACAAGCCCAAAGGTGCATAACTTCGTATCTTATTCATGAGGTGTGCACCAGAATTAGAAACGTGTGTAATCTCTTGAAATTTTAAGGGGTTTTGCACTGAAAGGCCACACTTGCATAACTCTGTACCTTATTTCAGAAATGTACGTCGCAAGCCCACATATGCATAACCTTGTACCACTTTTAGGTGTTGTGCACCAAAATCCAACATGTTCCTTACTTCGTACCATTTGTGGTAGTTGTGTAACTGAAGCCCCACATGCAAAACTTCGTACCATTTTTACGAGTTGTGTGCACCACAAGACCACACGTGCGTGACTTCATACCATTTGTAGGTGTTGTACACTACAAACCCCTACTTGCATAACTTCATACCATTTATAAGAGTTGTGCACCACAAGACACACGTGCGTACCTTTATATTTTTTTTCAGGAGTTGGGAACCACAAGGCCAAACATGCGTAACTTTGTACCTTATTTTAGTTAGTGTTTTCCACCATAATCCAACTTTTACATAAATTTGTACCATTTGTAGGAGTTGTGCACCTCATGAGCAAATGTGAGTAACGTTTGGTCGTTAAAAGGAGTTGTCTACTACAAGGCAACACGTGCATAAATTTGTATCGAATTTTAGATTTGTGGACCCAAACCCCCACATGCATGGATTCGTACCATTTTTAGGAGTTATGCGCCAGAAGCCGACAGTTGCATAAGTTTGTACTAATTATGGTTGTTGTGTGCCTCAAGCACTCGCACTTTCATAACTTCATACCATTTATAGGTGTTGCACCCCACAATCCACGTGCTTAAGTTTATACCATTGATAGCAGTAGTGAACTACAATGCACGCGTGTCTAACTTTGTATCCTATTTAGTCATTGTGCACCACAAGCCCACACATGAATAAGTTCGTATGTTATTTCACAGTTGTGTAGCATTATCCCACATCTAGGTAACTTTGTTGCACTTTTAAGAGTTGTGTACCACAAGCCTTAACGTGCATAATTTTTGGGTCAGATAAAGGAATTGTACACTACGAGCCCAAAGGTGCATAACTTCGTACCTTATTCATGAGGTGTGCACCAGAATTAGTAACGTGCGTAATTCTGTACCTTAATATTTTTTTCAGGAGTTGGGAACCACAAGGCCAAACATGCATAACTTCATACCTTATTTCAGTGTTTTGCACCATATTCCAAATTTAGCATAATTTTATACTATTTGTAGGAGTTGTGCACCACAAGCCCAAATGTGTGTAACGTCGGGTCGTTAAAAGGAGTTGTTCACTACAAGGCAACACGTGCATAACTTCGTACCGAATTTTGGATTTGTGGACCCAAACCCCCACATGCATAGCTTCATACCATTTTTAGGAGTTGTGTAGTAGAAGCCAACAGCTGCATAACTTTGTACCAATTATAGTTGTTGGGTGCCTCAAGCACATGCACTTGCATAACTTCATACCATTTATAGGTTGTGTGCCCCACAATCCACTTGCTTAAGTTCATACCATTTATAGGAGTAGTGAACCACAACTCACACATGGATAACTTTGCATTTTATTTAGGCACTGTACAGCATAAGCCCACACATGCATAAGTTCGTACGTTTTTTCACCATTGTGTAGAATAATCTAACATCTCGATAACTTTGTAGCATTTTTAAGAGTTATGTACCACAAGCCCTAGTGTGCATAATTTTTGGGTTATATAAAGGAGTAGTGCACTACGAGCCCAAAGGTGTATAACTTCGTACCTTATTCATGAGGTGTGCACCACAATTAGTAACATATGTAACCTCTGAATATTTTATGGTGTTTTGCACCGATAGGCTATAATTACATAACTTTGTATCTTATTTCTAAAATGTATGTCACAAGCCCACATGTGTGTAACCTTGTACTACTTTTAGGTTTTGTGCCCTAAAATCCAACATGTTCGTAACTTCTTGTCATTTGTGGTAGCTATGCACCTTAAGCCCCCATATGAAAAATCTCGTAGCATTTTTACGAGTTGTGGACCACAAGACCACACATGCATAACTTCGTACCATTTGTAGGTGTTGTGCACCACAAACCCCCACTTGCATAACTTCGTACCATTTATCAAGGTTGTGCACCACAAGCCACAATTGCGTACCTTTATATTTTTTTTCGGGAGTTGGGAACCACAAGGCCAAACATGTGTAACTTTGTACCTTATTTCAGTGTTTTGCACCAAAATCCAACTTTTACGTAACTTTGTACCATATATAGGAGTTTTGCACCTCAAGCACAAATGTGCGTAACATCTAGTTGTTAAAAAGAGTTGTTCACTACAAGGTAACACGTGCATAACTTCTTACGGAATTTTGGATTTATGGACCCAAACCCCCACATGCGTAGCTTCGTGCCATTTCTAGGAGTTGTGCACCAGAAGGCAATAGTTGCATAACTTCGTACCAATTGTAGTTGTTGTGTGCCTCAAGCACGCGCACTTGCATGACTTTGTACCACTTATAGGTGTTGTGCCCTTCAATCCACGTGCTTAAGTTCATACCATTTGTAGGAGTAGTGAACCAAAAACCCACGCGTGGATAACTTTGTATCATATTTAGGCACTATGAACGACAAACCCAAACATGCATAAGTTCGTACGTTATTTCACCATTATGTAGCATATTCCCACATCTAGGTAACTTTGTAGCATTTTTAAGAGTTGTGTAGCAAAACCCTAATGTGCATAACTATGGGTCATTTGAAGGAGTTGTGCATTATGAGCCCAAAGGCGCATAACTTCATACCTTATTCACAAGGTGTGCACCACAATTGGAAACATGCGTAACCTCTGGCAATTTTAAAGACTTTTGCACGGCCACACTTGTGTAACTTTGTACCTTATTTCCAAATGTTCGTTGCAAGCCCACATATGGGCAACCTTTTACCAATTTTACGTGTTGTGTACCAAAATCCAACATGTTTGTAACTTCGTCCCATTTGTGGGAGTTGTGCACCTCAAGCCCCCACATGCAAATATTAGTACCATTTTTACGAGTTGTGCACCACAAGACCACACGTGCGTAACTTCGTACCATTTATAGGTGTTGTGTACCACAAACCCCTACTTGCATAACTTCGTACCATTTATAATAGTTGTGCACCATGGGCCACATGTGCACAACCTTAGGCAATTTTAAGGTGTTTTGCACCAAAATGCCTCACTTGCATAACTGTGTACCTTATTTCTGAAATGTACATCGCAAGCCTACATGTGTGCAACCTTGTACCACAAGGCCACACAAGCAAAAGTTCGTACATTATTGCACTGTTGTATAGCATAATCACACATTTGTGTAACTTTGAAGCATTTTTAAGAGTTATGTACTAGAAGCCCTAACGTGCATAACTTTGGGTCATATAAAGGATTTGTGAACTATGAGCCCAAAGGTGCATAACTTCGTACCTTATTCACGACGTGTACACCACAATTAGAAACATGTGTAACCTCAGGCATTTTTAAGTTATTTTAAACCGAAAGGCCACACTAGTGTAACTTTGTACCTTATTTCAGTGTTTTGCTCCATAATCCAACTTTTGCATAATTTTGTACCATTTATACGAGTTGTGCAGATAAAGCACAAATGTGCATAACGTCGGCTCGTTAAAAGGAGTTGCTCACTACAAGGCAACACGTGCAAAACTTTGTACCGAATTTTGGATTTGTGGACTCCAAACCCCCATATGCGTAGCTTCATACCTTTTTTAGGAGTTGTGCACCAAAAGCCAACAGCTGCATAACTTCGTACCAATTATAGCTGATGTGTGCCTCAAGTACGCGCACGTGCATAATTCGTACCATTTATAGGTGTTGTGCCCCACCATCCACGTGCTTAAGTTCATACCATTTATAGGAGTAGTGAACCACAACCCACATGTGTATAAACTTTGTATTGTATTTAGGCATTGTGCACCACAGGTCCACATATACATAGGTTCGTACGTTATTTCACCGTTGTGTAGCAAAATTCCACATATGGGTAACTTTGTAGCATTTTTAAGAGTTGTGCACCACAATCCCTAACGTGCATAACTTTAGGTCATGAAGGAGTTTGTGCACTACGAGCCCAAAGCTGCATAACTTGTATTATTCACGAGGTGTGCTCCACAATTAGAAACGTGTGTAACCTCTGGGAATTTTAAGAGTTTTACACCGAAAGGCCACACTTACCTAACTTTGTACCTTATTTCTGAAATGTACGTAGCAAGCCCACATGTGCGCAACTTTATACCACCTTTAGGTATTGTGCACCAAAATCCAACATGTTCGTAACTTCTTGCCATTTAGGGGAGTTGTGCACCTCAAGCCCCCGAATGAAAAACTTCATACCATTTTCACGAGTTGTGCACCACAAGACCACACATGCGTAACTTCATACCATTTGTTGGTGTTGTGCACCACAAACCCCCACTTGTATAACTTCGTGCCATTTATAAGGGTTGTGCCCCACAAGTCACATGTGCATACCTTTGTATTTTTTTCAGGAGTTGGGAACCACAAGGCCAAACATGCGTAACTTCGTACTTTATTTCAGTGTTTTACACCAAAATCCAACTTTTGCATAATTTTGTACCATTTGTTGGAGTTGTGCACCGCAAGCGCAAATGTGCATAACGTCGGGTCGTTAAAAGGAGTCGTTCACTACAAGGCAACACGTGCATAACTTCGTACCCAATTTTGGATTTGTGGACCCCAAACCCCCACATGTGTAGCTTCGTACCATTTTTAGGAGTTGTGCACTAGAAGCCAACAACTGCATTACTTCGTACCAATTATAGTTGCTGTGTGCCTCAAGCACGCCAACTTGCATAACTTCGTACCATTTATAGGTGTTGTGCCCCACAATCCACATGCTTAAGTTCATACCATTTATAGGAGTAGTGAACCAAAACCCACGCGTGGATAACTTTGTATCATATTTAGGCATTGTGCACCACAAGCCTAGACATGCATAAGTTCATTTGTTATTTCACCATTGTGTAGCATATTCCCACATTTGGGTAACTTTATAGCATTTTTAAGAGTTGTGTACCAAAAGCCCTAACGTGCATAACTTTGGATCATTTAAAGGAGTTGTGCACTACGAGCCCACAGGTGCATAACTTCGTACCTAATTCACAAGGTGTGCACCACAATTGGAAATGTGTGTAACCTTTGGCAATTTTAAAGAGTTTTGCACCGAAAGGCCACACTTGCATAACTTTGTACCTCATTTCTGAAATGTTCATCGCAAGCCCACATATGGGCAACCTTGTACCACTTTTACGTGTTGTGCACAAAAATCCAACATATTTGTAACTCCATCCCATTTGTGGGAGTTGTGCACCTCAAGCCCCCACATGCAAAAATTAGTACCATGTTTATGAGTTGTACACCACAAGACCACACATGCGTAACTTCATATCATTTATAGTTGTTATGCACCACAAACCCTTACTTGCATAACTTTGTACCATTTATAGGTGCATAACTTCGTACCATATTCAAGTATTGTGCACCACAATCCCACACGTTTTTAACTTTGAATCTTATTTAGGAATTGTACATCACAAGCCTACACGTGCGCAACTTTGTACTTATTTATAGGACTTGTGCACCACAAGTCCAAACATGCGTAACTTCATACCATTTATTGGGGTTGTGTACCACTGGCCCACACGTGCATAACTTCGTACCATTTACAGGAGTTGTGCACCACAACCCACACGGGCATAACTCCGTACCCTATTTAGGAGTTGTGCACCACAAGCCCACATATGCGTAACTTTGTAACTTATTTCAAAGTTGTACACCATAATCCAACATGTGCGTAATTTTGTACCATTTTTAAGAGTTGTGCACCACAAGCACAAAGGGGCATAACTTTAGGTCATTTGAAGGAGTTGTGCTCTACATGCCTATAGGTGCATAATTTTGCCGTACCTTATTCAAGAGTTGTGCTCTACAAGCCTACAGATGCATAACTTGGTACCACAAGCCTACATGCCTACTGGTGCATAATTTCATCATACCTTATTCAAGAGATGAGCACCACAATGTTACACGTGCGTAACTTCGTGCCACATTTAGGAGTTGCACACCACAAGCCCACACTTGCTTCACTTTGTACCTTATTTTGGAATTATACACCACAAGCCCGCACGTGTGCAACTTTGAAACTTATTTCATAGTTGTGAACCATAATACAACATGTATATAACTTCATACCATTTTTAGGAGTTGTGCACAACAGGCCCAAACGTACAGATTTTTTATTCATTTAAAGGAGTTGTACTCTACATGCCTACAGGTGCATAACTTCGTACCTTATTCAAGAATTGTGCTCTACAAGCCTACAGGTGCATAACTTCGTACCATTTTCAAGAGTTGTGCACCACAATGTCACACGTGCATAACTTCATGCCATTTTTAGGAGTAGTGCACCACTGGGCTTAACTTTGTACCTAATTTAGGAATTGTACACCACAAGCCCACACATGTGCAACTTTGCACCATTTATAGGAGTTGTGCACTAGAAGTACACCTGTGCGTAACTTTGTACCACTTGTAGGGGTTGTGTACCATAAGCCGACATGTGCATGACTTCACACCATTTATAGGAGTTGTCCACCACAACCCACACAAGCATAATTTCAAACCTTATTTAGGAGTTGTGCACGACTAGCCCACACATGCATAACTTTGTAACTTACTTTAAAGTTGTGCACCATAATTCAACATGTGCATAACTTCGTACCATATTTAGGAGTTGTGCACCACAAGCCCAAACATGCATAATATCGAGTCATTTGAAGGAGTTGAGCAGCTCTACATGCCTATTGGTGCATAACTTCATACCTTACATCAGAGTTGTGTTCTATAAGCTTACAGGTGCATTTTTTTTCTTTTCTCTTCGATAAGTAAATTTTTTATTAATCAGGAAAAAAAATTATACACATGTGTATATACATTGATTAGCATCTATCTTGATTACATGTCATTATTCCCTGATGGAAATGAAGCAAGTATATCTGCAGCCATATTCACCTCTCTATACATGTCGACTACAGTACGAATAAAGTTGGTGTAAGGCTTTCTTAATCTTCCCCACCAGTGCAAGAACTTGCCATGGAAACTTGTAATTGGCGTGAAGGATTTCCACTGCAAGCTTAGAGTCCAAGCTTATCTTAATATGCTGCCCATGATTGTCACCCAGTAGAGTCAAACCTTGGTAACGTGCATAATGTGTGTTTGCTGTTGTGCCTGCATATGCAAAAATTGTCGGCCCCTCATTGTCCCTTAAAATGCCACCATACCCGTTTCTAGTTGACGAGACCGAACCATCACATGCAAGAGACAAAGCACCCGGATCTGGTTTGGGCCATGTACACGTTTTTGGTTTTATTGAAATGGGTATAACCTCTATATTCCATTTAGAAAGCATGCATACATGTATCCATACAGGTGCATATTCTAGAGTTTTTTGCACCACAATGCCACACGGGTGTAACTTCATGTCATTTTTAGGAGTTGGGCACCACGAGCCAACACTTGCTTAACTTGG
The DNA here is from genome assembly GCA_025762735.1 of Platanus orientalis. Taxonomy (NCBI): domain Eukaryota; kingdom Viridiplantae; phylum Streptophyta; class Magnoliopsida; order Proteales; family Platanaceae; genus Platanus; species Platanus orientalis. The sequence goes on along the minus strand of JAOXJP010289085.1, from coordinate 10,688 downwards.
TACCTTATTTAGGAATTGTACACCGGGTGTGCAACTTTTTACCATTTATAGGAGTTGTACACCACAGGTCCACACGTGTGTAACTTCATACCATTTTTAGGGGTTGTGTACCGCAAGCCCACACGTGCATAACTTTGTACCATTTATGGGAGTTGTCCACCATAACCCACACAGGCATAGCTTTGTACCTTATTTAGGAGTTGTGCACCTCCCACACATGCATAACTTTGTAACTTATTTCAGAGTTATGCACCATAATCCAACACGTGCGTAACTTCATACCATTTTCAGGAGTTGCGCACAACAATCCCAAACGTCCATAACTTTGGGTCATTTGAAGGAGTTGTGCTCTACATGCCTATAGGTGCATAACTTTCTACCTTATACTAGAGTTGTGCACCACAGTTCCATAGGTTCATAACTTCGTGCCATTTCAAGGAGTTGTGCACCACAATCCCACAGGTCCGTAACTTTGCCATTTCAAGGAGTTGAGGACCCCACAAGCCCACACTTGCATAACTTTATACCTAATTTAGAAATTGTACACCACAAGCCCACACGTGCGTAACTTCATACCATTTGTAGGAGTTGTGCACCACTAGTCCACACATGCATAACTTTGTACTATTTATAGGAGTTGTGCAGCACAAAGCCCACACATGCGTAACTTTGTAACTTGTTTTAGAATTGTGCACCATAATCTAACACATACATAACTTTATACCATTTTTAAGAGTTGTGCATCACAAGCCCAAACGTGCATAACTTCAGGTCATTTGAAGGAGTTGTGCTCTACAAGCCTACAGGTGCATAACTTCATACCATATCCAAGTGTTGTGCACCATAATCTCACACGGAAGGCAAGCTCTCTCTCACCTCCATATCAAGGGCCTTAGGATGGTGAGGATGTATGAAGACAAGGGGCCATGCGTAGGGAACTATCAGGGAAGGAGAACCTTGAGGTTTGAGGACAATAGATCTGGTTGAGTGGCAGAAAAGCATTGGAGAACTGATAACAAGCAAAGATGGTGGCTCCTGGAGAAACCTTAATATTCCTATTATTGGAGATGAGGCGCCGTCATTGATAAAAGAACGAAGGCATGAGAGAACCTCTTCTAAATTGGTATTTGGTACCAGTATGGTCTATAAAAGCATATGGGCAGATGATCGTGAGGCTGATAGCTGACAATACTGAGATTGGATTGAATTAAGCCGGACCAATGCATGAGTCGGAGGAGATCGTGAGGTCCACATTCCCGGAGTTGGATATGCATGCCAAAAGGATGGAAACAAATACTGATCCAATCGGTGCAAACCGATCAACAGTAGATCTTGATACATGGCTCCTAAACAAGATCTCGAAACCTCTAATGAGCACCAAATAGGAGAACGTGAAGACAATCCTATGTCGTTATACAAGATAGAAGATCGTGAAAATATCATGCTATCGATTGGAGAACTTAAGAGATTGTTGCGGAATGCTATGGAAGGAAACAGAGCAAAAAAAGACACGTCCAGGCCGAATGAGGCAAACACAACACCAAAATCAAACATCCATGATGGAGGTGATTATCAATATGATAAATCCTTTCCTCAAACACAAAGGCTAAGGATAAACAGCCAACCAACAATAAATGGGTCTCATTATTCGCAAGAAAAATGGAGCAAAAGGAGGAAATCACACTCAACTTCATCCGACATGAAATGGTTGATAATGAGGAAGTTGCATTCTATCCACAAAAGCTTATAGAAAATGAAGCTACTCAATGGCAGAACACATTGATTGAGCAATTCATGGGCCGAAGGCCAAACTATTCATATGTGAATGAAACAATACAAAAACTTTGGAAGTTGAAGGGTAGCTACGACACCACACTAACTGAGGATGGGATTTTTATATTCAGCTTTAGTAGCCAGGAAGATAAGATCCAAGTATTAGGAGGACCGTGGTCAATAGCTTGAAAACCCTCCTTCCTTAGACCATGGGGTGTGAATATGAAACTCAACAAGATCAACATGGAATCAATTCTATAATGGGTCACACTCCAAGGACTTCCCTTTGAGTTCTGGTCTGGAGAAGCACTGAGCAGGATTGGGAGCTTGCTGGGCAAACCTATGTTTACAGATAAATACACCAAGTCTCGGGAAAGACTATTCTTTGCAAGGATCTATGTAGAGGTAGATGCCAGAAAGCCGCTCAAGAAATCCATTGTAATAATTACAGAACAAGGAGAGGGCATGTGCAATTAGTGGCTTATGACTAGAAACCATCAAGTTGCGATATATGTAACTGTTTGGGACATGGAAGGAATCAGTGCAGTAAAGCACTAAAGCAAGCAAAGCCAAAGCAGGTATGGGTTGCAAAGCCAAACCAGGAATCCAAGAAAGCTGGACAGAATGTTACTAGGGATAATACTGTGCACGGCTCAGCCAGCAGAGGCATCAGCAATAGATTTCAGGCACTGACAGCTCTTGATGATGAAGTGGCTAAGGACACTCCTGTGATCAGCAAGGACTTGGAAGATCTTGACAATGCAAACGATAAGGCGGATGAGGAAATCCAGAAAAGTAACATCAAGGGTGAGCAGGCCACTCGGGAGAAACTCAATCATTCAAGGACAACAACTCCAAACAAGAGGCTCTGCATGACAAGACTAATTCGGGTCTATTATGCAATGTTCTAATAATGAAAAAATTAAAGAGACAGCAGTGGAGACGACCCCTATTATCTCAATGAGGTTAGAGGATATAACAATCATCACACATGTTCTCCATGACATTCTGGAATGTTAAAGGGCTTAATACCTTCAATAAACAAAAAGAGGTTAATGTCTTAGTTAACCAGCATAAACCGTGTATATGCATTCTGGTTGAGACACAGGTGAAAGCAAAGAATAAAGAGAAAATCATGGGAGAATTTAATGGATGGACATTAGTTAATAACTATGAACACCATGGGAAGGGCAAAATCTGGTTTATCTACAGATCATATTTGATCATTTTTTCGGCCATACACATCTCCGCACAAATGATAATGGGACGTGTTGAAATCAAGGCTAATAAGAAAAGCTTCCTTTGCTCAGCCATTTATGCTTCTAATAATCAGGAAGAGAGAAAGGACCTATGGCAAATTCTGGAACAAACCAGTCAATCTTTAAATCTCCCATGGGTTGTGACAAGAGATTAAGAGAGAAATGTGGTGGTGATAGTCCAAATGTCAATGCCATAGAGGAATTCAACAACTGCTTGTTGGAAGCTGAACTTCAAGATGTGAAATGGCGGGGTAAAAAGTTTACTTGGTGGAACAAGCAAATTGGCAAAGATAGTGTGGAATGTAAACTGGACGGTGTACTTTGTGAATGGTGATTGGCTCAACAATTTTCCCCAGTCCAAGGCCCATTTCCTTCTGCCTGGCATTTCTGATCACTCACCAAGTATTTTGACCATTGAGAAGCAGCATCAAGGCGTTTAACATAAACCATTTAGGTTCTTTGATATGTGGACCAAGCATGATGACTTTTTGAGTATCGTGAATGAAGCATGGAAAATTGAGGTATGTGGATCACCCTTATACCAGGTTGCTTAGAAATTAAAGGCTGTAAAAGTCAATTTAAAAGATTGGAATAGACAAACTTTTGGTTTGGTTACAAAGGTGACTGAGCTAAGTCTAGAAATGTATCGAGTGCAAGAAGTGAGAAAATCTGATATGGATAATGAAATTTAGCTAATCTTGAGAAACATGTTACAAAGGAATATGCTAAGGCAATGCAAATGAAGGAAAGCTTCTTGAGGCAAAAATCAAGGATTCAATGGCTCCAACTGGGGGATGGAAACAATGCATATTTTCACATATCAAAAATCCATACGGTTAAGCTTTTTTTTTTTTTGATAAGTTTATGAATTTTATAGACCAAAAAAGAGAATTACAGTCTCATATAGGTACATTGGTTTACATCTCTCGAAATAGCTTCTTGAAGATCAAGAGGAAAATCTATGGGAAGAATAATGGTCTCAGTTGGATCCGCCGCACAGTCAGCCAAAAAATCTGCAGGTTCATTTGCTTCACGCCAAACATGTTCTATGTGTACTTCATCAAACTCATCATGGAGGGCATCTAATCTATTTCTGAAGGATGTCCACTCCCAGCTTCGAATCCATATGAATCATGATATTTTTTTATACCATTATCTCTAGCAAGGATAAGACCCCTGTATAATGCTTGCATTTCCAACCAAAGAACATGGTGTGATGTAGATGTCCCTGCATAGCCGAAGATAGCCACATCCCTCGTGTCCCTAACTAAACCACCATATCCACCCCGGTTCTCTTTTATTGAGCCATCACAGGACAACACGCACAGCCCACTTCGAGGTTTAGGCCATGTAAACGTAATGGGTTCAGATTTATCAGCTACATCACACATTCCCCAGCAGTCCTTTGTGTGTTGCGAGAGGAAGTCATTTTTGTCATGACTATTCAACCCTTTGGCCTTAATACCCACTTCAAACATGATTGCCTCTATGATTTTATCCTTGGTTCTTGAAACATTTTCAAAGTGCCTTTGGTTCTGTTCATACCAAATATGGTACAACGTGGCATTGAAAACCAGCTTTTCAATGTATCCGGCTAACTTATGTCTCTTAAAGCACAACTGAATCCATCTACATTCAGCATCATAATTTCAGTCCCCCTTCCTGTGTGGGTGAATCTTCCTTAGGAGTGTCTCCCAAATTGATCTTGTGAAAGGGCAGGCAAAGTATAAATGTTCCAAGTTTTTCCTACCATTCCAACAAAATAAGCACTGTGAGGTGTTTAAAACTTTTAGTTTGCCAAGTCTGCTCTGAGTGGGCAAACCTTTCAACAAGACTCTCCATGAAAGGAAGTTGTGCTTTGGAATGTGTGGTTAGTGCACTATACAACTTTATACCAATCAACACATGTCCCAGCATCACAGATCAGGTTCCAAGCAGATTTTGATGTGAATTTTCCAGTTGGGCTAGCCATCCATACCACCAAGTCATGATCATTCCGTTGAAGCTTCTCAATAGATGGGCTGACCAAGCCTCCCTAAGATCAATGGATACAGCCGGAGGGGACACCATTCTCCATTTCTAAGGATGGAGTTTAGTTTACTCCATGTCGGTATCATATTTGATTCTATTGCCATATTTATTCAAGATAACACCATTTGGATGCCATTTGTCCAGCCATAGACATGTTTCGTTCCCTGCCCCAATGAGGGTGGTTATGTGATCTTCAATTTTCTCCCTGATTTTTATGATTTTCCTCCATGCCCACGAACAGTCATTAGGCATCTTTACAGTCCAGATAGAGTTTTGTTTCAAATATTTTGCATGAACCCACAAACTCTCTTTATTAGTAGCTATCCACCAAAGATGTTTCATAACACCTGCATTATACAATCTTTGACTCTTCGGATATTTAGACCTCCCTCTTCATATGGCTTGCATATGTTTTCTCATCTAATTGTATGCAATTTCTTTCTGAGTTTTGGACCAGCCCATAAGAAATGCACAAAGATAGATTCAATCTGACTTTTCACTCATCCTAGAAGTCCAAAAATGTCAGACCAGTAGATGTAGGATCCTTGTAACACTGATTTGATTAGAGTTAATCTTCCTGCATAGGATAATCGCCATGTTTTCCATTCTGCTAACCGATTTTGGACTCTATCCACTATGTTCGAACAATCCTGAGCTGACAATCTTCCTAAAATGAGGGGAACACCTAGGAACTGCATTGAAGAATCCCCAACCAAAACCAGCAATGTGCCTCAGTTGTTGTACAACTTCTGCTCGGATACCTACAAAAATTTGTGTAGATTTATCTTTATTCATTTGAAGGCCAGACATCTCCTTGAACCTGTGCAGGACTCTATTGATTGCTTGTAGAGATTCCACATCCGCTCTTGAGAATATCATCAAGTCATCTACAAAAATCAAATGAGATAATTGCGTACCTTTGCATTTAGGGATGAGAGAAATTTTATCTTCCCTAACTTATTTTTCGATTAGAGAAGAGAAAATTTTCATGGCTAGGTAAAACATAAGGGGAGATATTGGGTCGCCTTGTCTGAGGCCGCTAGTGCTCGAAAAAACCCTGCAGGGCTGCCATTTACCATCACTAAAAATTTGAGGCTGGTGATGCATTCCATGACCCATCCAATGAACTGTGAGGGGAAGTTCATTTTTTTCGATAAGTCCCTGATGAAATTCCAAGAGACTGAATCATATGCCTTTTTCAAGTCAATCTTCATAATCACAGCTAGATTGTGATTTTCTCTGTCAAATCCTCTCACCACTTCATGACATACTAGAATATTTTCAACAATACTCCTCTCTTCAATGAATGCAGTTTGATTTAGACTAACCAGAGAGTTTATCAGTTGCTTCAGTTTATTTGCCATGATTTATCTAATAAATTTATACAGTAGGTTGCAAAGGTCAATGGGTCTGTAGTCCTTAAAACTGTCCACCTCCAAGGTTTTGCGGATAAGAGAAATAAAGGTGGCATTAGTTTCTCTTAGTAATCTTCCGGTTTTGAAAAAATACCTGATAGCAAGGACGACCTCTCTCCCCACTATTTCCCAAGCTGATTTAAAGAATGTGAGAGTGAACCCATCCGGCTCAAGGGCTTTTCCTTCCTTTCCATTCCATATTACCTTCTTTATCTCATCCTCATCCACCTCACGAACTAAGGCTATCCTCTGGGCATCATCTAAGACCCTATCTAGTTGCCATTGATCGTTGCCAAGGATCGATGTATCTACAGAAGCCAAAAAAAATTTAAAATATCTCTTTGCTTCATCCCTAAGTCCATCCTCATCTTCAATCAAGTTGTTGTCTTCTGCTTTGATTTTATGGATTTTATGTTTATTTCTTTAAGCCAATAGGGATCTGTGAAAGAATTTATTGTTGCCAACACCCAATTCTAGCCATTATATTCTTGCTTTTTGTCTTAGCATACATTCCTCCAGTTTAAGAGCTTCAGAATATTCCAGAGTCACTTATTTTTCCCTCCTTGCCAAGATGCCATCATCTAGTGTAAGTCTTTTGGCCTCTTGAATTTGAAACATCTCATTGCGAAGACATTCCACTTTCTTGTCCACCCTTCCAAACGATTCAAGATTCCATATCTTCAGTCTCCGTTTAACAGATTTTAGTTTCTTAACCACTATGAAAAAATGGTCTCCTATCACAGGAATGTCCCAAGCTTCTTTTACCACCTCCAAGAAATCCTCATGTTCCGCCCACGTATCAAAGAATTTGAATGGCTTTGGTCTAGTATCCTTCCTGTCACCTGTAACCACACAAGGAGAGTGATCAGACACTCCTAGCAATAGGAAATTTGCATCAGCCCAAGGGAAATTTCCATTCCATTCCTCATTAATCAGCACATGGTCTAGTTAACACTCAATTTCGCCTGCACCCTCTTGTTTATTCCACCAAGTCAATTTCTGACCCCACCACTTCAGATCATCTAATTCTGCATTATGAAGGAAATTATTAAATTCAGCCATCACTTCAAGATTCAAGCCATCCGCTCCAATTTTTTCACAATTTTTTCATGCCCAAATTGAATGCAGTTAAAATCCCCCAGGAGAATCCAAGGAATGTTGCATTTTATTTGGTCAATTTCTTCCCATAATTTTTTCTCTCCTCTTGGGAATTTTTAGCATACACAACCAAACACATAATAGTCTTACCTTTAGTTTTCCATTCAAGCTTACAAGAAATCATCTGATCTGATTTTTGGAGGACCTAAGCCTGTATCTCATCATCTTTCTATAAGAACTAGATCCGGCCTTTCTCATGATACTCATAGTTATCAATGCATTTCCACTCCCCAAAAGCTTTTTTCAAAACTTCGTCTCTTTTATAGAGTTTGATTTTTGTCTCCACCAATATACAAATAGTTGGTTTTTGACTCTCAATTAATCTCAAGATTTCCCATTGTCTAGCCAAGGTATTCATCCCTCACACATTCCACATCATTATTTTAGTCATGGAAGAACTGATTTTTGATAGAAGTGTCCCCTACCTTTTTGGCTATTGAATGACCATTATCTATTACCCCTTTTCCCTTTCGTGCCCCTTTATCATTTGCAATGCATTGTGGGAACTTACTCAGGTTTGGTCTATGCTGTGTTTGGAGCTGACGGATACTCTTCACAAGACTTGACGAGCTTTGGTCCCTTTGTTTGTTTCCGACATCTCCCATTCAGGTTCTTCATTCTCTCCAAGATCTTTGTCTGGCTGAATCTCTCCCTCCTCCAACTTTTCACCTTCAAGGTTCTTCTCTGCAATTTCGTATCCATCAATAGAGGCCAAGATACCAAACCGATTAGTATGATCTGTATGATCTGATACTAAGTCACACACAGTCCCTTCATTGTTTTTTGTGATTTCTTGTATCGGTGAATTCTCTTTGTGGATCTTGGCTTGTTGTGGCTGTTCTTTGGCATGCCAGACTTGTTTAGTCTTCACCTGTTTTGAGCATTGGTTGTCCCCATGTCCAAAACACGAACATAGATTGCATGGGTTCTCTTGCGTCAATCTCGATACAGATTTCTGAGTGAACTCACCCTCATTTTTCTTGTCAATGATGATAGAATCTTGGATGGGTTCTCTTGTGTCAATCTCGATACAGATTCTTAAATAAGACAGCCTCTCCCTCAACTTGGGGTATCAGTCTATATATAGCGGCTTGCCTAGTACATTCCCTATAGCACTCAAGCTTTCTATCAACCAGTATTAAAAAGGTAGACCTGGTAATGATATCCATATGGGTATCTTCTACAAGTCTATCCTCTCTATGGCAAGATCCTGACTCCAAGCACATAATATTAGGGGTTTTCTTCCAATCATCCATGGACCAAATTCAAGAATACGAACCCTATCTTCTTCACAGTCGAAGCGGAACACAAACACGCCATTCTCCAGGAGAGAGACATTAACCCCTCCTTTCAGTTTCCAAATCTTATTGATGACCTCCTTAACATATGTATATCCAAGTCGGCGACCTAGAAAATTCCCAACCAAAGTGTTTTTCCATCTACTAGCTTCATTGTTCACCACTGTTTTCAAGAAACGTGCCCTCTTCCCCTTTCCTTGTATCACTGGTTGGATGAAGTGCAAGTTTGATCCCTCTTCAAATGTATGTGCATTGTCGAACAGTGATCCAACAAACATTCAAGTTCATAATCATCTTACCTCTATTGTTTCCACCCTCACCAGCCATCTCGACGTGTCCAGGTGTGTCACTACAAGAAATAAGGCTTTTTGTGTCAACAAGAGTTGATGCGAAAAGTATAATAGTTGATGCTAAAAATACTTTTTCCATCAACATTTTAGTTGACGCAGCTTGATGCAGTAAGTCATGACGCTAAAAACCTCCACATCAACTAGGCAGGTTACCGGAAAAAAAAAAAAAAAAACTAAAACTTTTAGCGTCAACTTTTAGTTAACACAAAAAAAAAAACCTTTTTCTGTTACCTAGCTACTACATGCCAGGAAAAAAACTTTTTCCATCAACTTCTTACTACATGACATAGAAAGTAACACATTTTTCATCAACTATAATACTTTTTTCGGCAATTTTTAGTTGATGCAAAAAGTATTCACCAACACTTTTAGCATCAACTTTTTGGTTGCCGGGAAAAACATATATGTAAACTATATTTAATATTAGTTTCTACCACACCCTTAATATCAATTTTTATTAAACCAAAACCACATCCACAAACTAAAAAAAAACATGGATTTGTCAAAGGTTTCAAAACTTAATTTGATTTTACTTAAGACATAAAAATTATGTTTTTCTGAATTACTATTCCATTGATGTGTTAATAAATGAAAATATATACAAAACGATGATAGCTAAATTCAAAACTTTGGATCTGAGCCTAAATATCAGTCCAGCCTACAACATTTGATTGACTCAATAACATTGATGCACCCTCTATACATTGCATTGAACAACACTTATTAGTTCGACCAACGGATCGGAAAATGCTGGCACGAAGCTTACACATGCACTCAAGTATTAGATATGTGATCACATCCCAGCCTCTCTTGTTAGTCCTCAGTGAACAATTACAGATCTACTGGAACCATTGAATTTGGAATATGGTGAAGTGGTCCCCAGATAGAATCTACTACCCCTTTGATGGATAAAGATGTTAAAATCAACTTGATAACTGTTAAAAGAAGTGATATTTACATCAATGGCTCTACGCAATAACGACTCACTTGCGATTCTTAAAAATTCATCATATGCTGCAACAACACCCTTGAAGTCACCCCCATTATCAGACCTGTATGTATATATTAGTTCACAGAGTAAGCAATGTAAGGTGTCAATAAACAGAAATTTATTCTATGATGTTCAAAATGGCTTATGATATCACTAATACCTCATATTTTGGTCTTTCTTAGATTTCCAGGAACTATGGAGAACTGCAGCTTTTGAAAACAAACAATAAAATTTTTACTCCACACTGCCAATACATTTACCGTTTGTAGAGGTTTGCTCATTACTAAAGCCATTACACGGATTACTTCCACTTGATAAATCGAGTAACTGAGCTTGTAATAATCTTAGTAGTTGCCAAGAATTCTATTCCAATGCTCTCAGTCATTGGTCATCTGTGTTCCTCAAACAATACA
>JAOXJP010289074.1:0-12774 GCA_025762735.1 Platanus orientalis | reverse complement strand
CCCCCCCCCCCCCCCAAAAAAAAAAAAAAGGTGTAAATCACTTTTCGGTGCTGATGCATCAGCCCCCTGGTGCTGTTTGCACCTGTTTGCGCGAAATTCGTTTGCACCTAATCCCAGCCTGTCCAAAACTGGTACTCATCTTCTCCAACTACGCCCCAACCTTTCAGAGATTAAACAAATTCCCGTCTGTCTCATAAAGATCGGCCTCTCCCTAGACCACCTCACCAAATTCATCTCATTTCTCGTTGCATCCAAGACTGCTCATCAGACACTAAAGCTATTCTCTCTCCTCATTTCCCTATCTGCTGAAGCCATCATTTTTGTAGGGAGCAACATTAGATATTTTCTGAGAGAAACCCCGAAAAAGGGTTTTCTTCTTGTCGTCCACTCATCATTGCCAAATGATCATACCTTCCCTGCATTGATCATTGCCTGCTCTTGTCTCGGTGGGAATCGAAGAAGTGAAACAAATTCATACCTAAAGTATGTATTCATGTTTGGAAAACACGGATCGGCTTCCACTCTTGTTGTGTGGTTGCCAATGATGTGAGACCCACTCTTCTTGTGTGGTTGCCAATGATGTGAGACGCATGTTCGATACAATGCTTGAGAGAGATACTGTAACATGGAATTTGATGATAACTGGCTATCTCAAAATGGGTTTTCCATGGAAGCTTTATATCTCTTTCAGGAGATGCAGTTTAGTGGGTTGGACCCTGATGAGGTGACAATGGTTTATGTCCATTTGGCCTGTGTCCATGCAGCCACACTCGAGCTTATAAATTAGGTTCACGCTTACATGGAGAAAGATTAGTAGGTTTATCCTTAATTATTTGTGCTATGTGCTGGTGCATGGAGGGAGCACTGGAGATCTTTTGGTGAGACCCAGCAGAAATTTTGTGTTGGGACGGCCATGTTCAATGGGTTAGCCATTAATGGGTATGGGAGAAAGCCTGTTGAGCTCTTTGATCACATGTTGAAATCAACTTTGGAGGTCAAAGTATCAATTACTGGTGCACTCTCCGGCTCGAGTCAGTCATTTACTGGAAGAAGGGCAGCAATTGTTTGGTGAATTGAAGTGGTATTATGGGATCAAACCAGAAATGGTAGCATTATTGGTGCATGGGTGATCTTTTGGTTTGTTCTGGACACTTCAACGAGGCTTCTGATCTGATCAATAAGATGCGTGTGGAATCCAATGTAGTCATTTGGAGGACCATATTTGGGTATTGATCATAATAAGAGGGTGGAAATGTGAGAGATGGTCTTCAAGGTGATTATTGAATTGGAACTCCATCACCATAGGGTCTACGCAATTCTATGCAGTGGCAGGGTGTTGCTAACGCAAGGAGGGTGATGAAGAAAAGGATAACTACGATACTGGGATTTAGTATTAATGAAGTTGACAGTAGAACTCACTCGTTCATTCAGTGTAACAGTATGTGTTTAGCTTCCCAAGGCCATAATCTATGTCATTTCAATCTCTAAAAACATTTTGCGCATGGCTCTCTATGATTGACCTATTCACTTTTAAGGATATACCCAACTTGGTGCCACAAAGCATTGCTTAAGCTTCTGCCATATAGGAGTCCTCAAGAAGCTTTCGATTCTAGACTGAAGCTAAGACCATTCCATTGCTATCTCTTGCTACTAATCCCTTCTGGAATGATACTGCGGCATCCACATTAAATTTTGTCCATTCATGATCCAGGGCTTGCCACCTAGGAGAAGAGCTCCTAGACTCGACCACTACTTTGGTATTATAAAGGGGAAGGCTGGTGGAAGCATTCCATAACTCTAATATCAACCTACAAGAAGCATGTAAGGTTTTGCCCATATCGACTCCGGCATTTCTAAATACTACATCATTTCTGTTCGGACATGTCAACGTATATCTTCTGCTTCCAGCTTATCTTTAACTTTTACATAGCCAGCTTTTTAACCATTCAGAGGAGAGACCATGAGAAGGTTCGCTCTAATCGTAAGCGGAGAGGCAAACCAAGTTTTTGAAACCATAAAACATAGAAGAAGACAATGATGGATGGAATCATCTTGGGAATGATACACCCGGCATATGGGATGTATATATTAGCTTTTCCCCTATGGAGGGCTTGTTCCACTGGAAGATTCCCTTTGCAAGCTTTCCAAAGAAAGTGCCTAATTTTTGGAGGGGTCTCCAGATGTTAGATGGCTTTCCAAAGGTCTTGCTTTGAAGGGGTTCTAGCTTGAGAAGATGCCTTTGAATTTGCGGCAATGCATACACAGATTTGAATAAGAAGGAACCCAACTTACCAATCTGCCATATTAGGGAATTGTTATTGAGGTTTCGATTGAGAGGAATTTTTCTATTGTTATTTTTTCTTGGCTAGAGAGAATGTTTAAAGGATTTAAATTCCAGGACTTAGTGAGGATAGTGGTGATCATCTCAATTCTTTGTTGTTTTTTTGTTTTTGTTGGTATTCTTCATCCCGCTTTATTTTAATTAAATTTTAAATTATAAAAAAAAAAAAAAAAAAAAAAAAAGAAAAAAGAAAAGAAAAAAAGAAAAAAAGAAAGGGAATCCAAGGATCTCTTCAAGTATCTATATTTCTTTCACTCCCTATTTCCCATATAATACCTTTGAGGTCGAGATCATGAATTTTAAGTAGGCTATTCCAAGCCCAAGATCAATTCTTAAGATTTTTCGCTTGGAGGAAATCGAAGGAGGCAAAGAAGATGGATTCTTGAAGTTTTACCTAAGGAGCATTTGGTTTAGAAATTCTATGCTATGCCGGTTTTGCCATGCGCGAAGATCTCTAATACCTATTCTTCCATCTTGCTTGTTCTTTTTTCATTTCTTTCCAATTTACCTTAGAGATAATTTTTTTACTATTGCTTTTTATCCCACCATTTTTTTTCTTTCTAGCAAGAGTAGATTTATAGATCCCTTTGAAAGAAAAAAGGGAGGACATGGTATAGAATGAGATTGCTGAAATAACTAATTTTAGGAGGATTCCTTTGTTAGCTTGGGAAAGCATTTTCTCCTTCCATCTTTGGATTTTGCCTGCTACTCTCTCATCATTATAAAAAATAAAGTTATTTTATTTCTACCTATCATGGATGGAAGGACTAGATTTACCTAGACTTAGAGACCAAACTATGGGATAAAGTGGCCAAAGAGATAGGGTTTCTTCATGATGAGAAAATAAGGTCTTCTTTGGGTTGTGAGAGAATGTGATAAGGGTGTTCTTTATTGTTTAAAGAAAATTACAAGTGTAATGGATTCTTAGGTATTTTTTGGGACTAGTGATCGGGTTGAGAATAAAAGAGAATTTATTTAATTGTAATTTGTATTTCTATGGTTTTATAATGAAGAATAGACTGCACCCATGGATGTAAGCTAAAGAATTAAACCATATAAAATCTTTGTCTTGTGTGTGTGATTATTGATTTCTTTGTTGATAGGTAATTCTTTATTGCATCAATCGTGAGTTATTTGAGCCCATATCCCCATCATGTGGTATATTAGGATTGTTTTCCTTACATCAACCATTGGTATCAAAACTTTTGGTTTGTGTTTAGGAAGATAAAGCATCCAGTGAGTAAAAAAATTATCTCTGGATTAATTCACAATTACAATGAATGGTTTCATTAGTTAATTATATACGAAGAAATTTCATTGAAATGATAATGTCGTTCTTTGGCAAAAAAGGATGAAGGATTTATTGCTACAACATGACTTGTACAAGGCATTGTAGGGAAAGAAAGGCAAGTTCATGGAATGGAGGGTGATTAATTACAGGATATAAAGATGATGACAATTAACACAATTCATCTCTATCTTTTGAATAATGTATTATTTAACATTATGGATGAAAATTTGACACTGGTTTTATGAGAAAAATTTACGAAATTTTACATAAGAAGACTCTCACCGATAAGCTATATTGAAAGTGTAATTGTACATGTTAAAGGTAGAGGAAGGTAAAGATATGTTGAAACATTTAATGTGTTCAACCATCACTTAGATTAATTACACAAAGTTGATATCAAGGTGGAGAAAGATGACAAGACCTTTTGTTTCCCTCACTTCATGATTCTTATGACAACTTGGTGGCAATATTTTTGTTTGAAAAAAAATATAATAATCTTAGAGGACGTCATGACAATATTAAAATAAAATCAAATCTTGAAGGATGTTAAGATTTTGGGTTGGTTGGTAACCAAGAGAATGCCAAACAGGTCCAGGCCTAAATCCAAAGGGAAGGATAATATATAATATTTTCACTACTAGGAATATGACCATATTAAGAAGGATTGTCCAGAATGTGTTGGTGGAAAAAAAAGGCGTCAAGCCTCAATATTATAGTGGCAGAGAAACATGGTGAATATGTTGGAAATGTTTTCACTATCTTCAAAAGTATTATCACTTCTTTTTATGATGAATGAATTTTAGATTTAAGATACCTTGTTCATATATGCTCTAAGAAAAATATTTGATACATTCTAAGAGAAGAATATAAGTATTGTCTCCTTAGATGATGAGTTAACTTGTGACATCATGAACGGTGAATATCAAGATGTTTGATGGAGTGCTTTGGATGGTGTAACGTATGTTCTAAAGATGCAAATAAATCTAATATCACTAAGCCAATTGATTTCAAGGATTAAAAGTATTTAGCTACAAATGGAGCTACGAAGAATCATATGTGATTGTTTGGTGGAGGAAGAGAAATGTGATGGTTCATATTGTTTGATGGGAAATATTTGGTGATTGATGGTATTCCTTTGATCTTAATTAGGAGTTGGAAACAAGGCATACAAATTAACAAATGCTTATGTATAGTCTTTTTCATAATCGGGGAAGATACACGTGTTATAGGTTTCTAGGTAGTAGACAATGGTGAGATAGTTCCTATAATTGGAAAGGATAGGTCGAGGTTCCTCTTTAGATTTGACTAGGCAAGTCAACTTGGGATAGTTACACATGTGCATTGATCGTATTATGATTAATACATATGGAGTTAGGATTACATTAATTTGATGGTGTGTGTAACTAGTGGTTCTTTAAGGACAATGGTTGTTTGTGATGATAGCAACAAGTTCTTTGATTCATGTTTGACTTGGAGGTGTGTGTTCTAGACAAAGATGGCACAGTTCACTAAGGAGGATAAATGGTGGATTATCTTCAAGGTAGTTTTGAAATGTGGGTCAAGGTGAAGTGTTGTGTACATGTCACTAGTTTTGCGTCTTTAAGAAAATATAGGCGGAGCCTAATTCAACACGATATCTTCAAGGTGATGACAGTTAAGTCAAGTTGGATATTATTGATGTGTCTTAAGTGCTATTGGATTAGGTTAGTCCAAAACAATAAGTTGAGGTGTTGGTTTCATAAACAGAAAATAACTTTAAGTTAAAGTACTTATGGGAGTCAGTTAATGGTTTTTAAGTAGTCTATATATAGAGACCCAAACCATGGATAATTATGTCTGCTATATTCTTTATATTCTAGGATTTCTCCTTGAATGAAACAAAGAAAAAAGGGTTTCTTCATATTGAGAAAACAATGTCTTATATAGGATGTGAGAGAAGGTGAAAAATGTGTTATTCTTTTTTCAGAGAGATATATGAGTATAAAAGGTTATTGGGTTATTCTTGGAGCTTGGGATTGAGTTGAGAAAAAAGATAAATCTATTTTACTGTTACTTGTATTTCTCTGGTTTATAGTAAATAACAGACAATATTTATGGACGTTGGCTAAAGAGCCAAACCACATCAATTCCCTGTCTTGTGTATGTGTGCTTGTTATTTTTTTGCTGTTGAGTTATCCTTTATTTTATTGATCATAAGTGATCTGGGCACAAATCCCAATTTGTGGGATATTAAGGTTGTTTATGCAATGCCAACACTTCCGATTATTAGTAAAGGGTTAGCTTTGAAGGCAGGGAGAAAAGCTATGGTACAATGCCTAACACTGAATGATATTTTCAATATTGACTTTTATCCTAAAGGAGCTAAGATAAGAAAGTATTAACAAAAAAATTGTACAATGAGGGCAAACAAGTTACTGTTTGAGATGTCTTGTGAGAGTCAAAATCAATCATTGATTTTTCTAACACCATTCAGAATCTTAGTTGTAGAACGCATTTGTAGACCGATGGTCATTTTACTGGACTTAGTCTATTTTTCTGACACCATTCGAAATCTTAGTTGTAGAATGCCTTTGTAGACCGAAGGTCATTTTACTGGACTTAGTCCATTTTTTTTGACACCATTCGGAATCTTAGTTGTAGAATTCCTTTGTAGACCGATGGTAGTTTTACTGGACCTAATCATTTTTCCGACACCGTTTAGCGTTTTAGTCATAGAACACTTTTGTAGACCGAGGGTCATTTTATTGGACTTAGTCTATTTTTTTGACACCATTCAGAATCTTAGTTGTAGAGCGCCTTTGTAGATTGATGGTCGTCTTACTGGACTTAGTCCATTTTTTTGACACCATTCAAAATCCTAGTTGTAAAACGCCTTTGTAGACTGAGGTTCGTTTTATTGGACTTAGTCCATTTTTTTCCACCATTCGGAATCTTAGTTGTAGAACGCCTTTGTAGACCGATGGTAGTTTTATTGAATTTAGTCCATATTTCTAACACCATTCGGAATCTTAGTTGTAGAATGCCTTTGTAGACCGATGGTCATTTTATTGGACTTAGTCCATTTTTTTGACATCGCTCGAGGTTTTAATCGTAGAACACCTTTGTAGACCGAAAGTTGTTTTATTGGACTTAGTTCATTTTTTTGATACCATTGGGAATCTTAGTTGTAGAACGCATTTGTAGACTGAGGGTCATTTTACTAGACTTAGTCCATTTTTTCAACACTGCTCGGGGTTTTAGTCGTAGAACACCTTTGTAGACTGAGAGTCATTTTATTGGACTTAGTCCATTTTTTTGACACCATTCGAAATCTTAGTTGTAGAACGCCTTTGTAGACTAAGGGTCATTTACTACACTTAGTCCATTTTTCCGACACTGCTCGGGGTTTTAATCGTAGAACACCTTTGTAATATACACGATAATAGACAAATTTATTATTTCACAATCAGAGTTACATGCCCATTTATAGTACCTTCTTAGGTGTTCAACATTCCATGGTCGTGGCAAGGGCTTTCCTTCCTTAGTCTCTAGGTAGTAGGTGCCCTTTCATACGAAATTGGTTACTTGGTAAGGTCCCTCCCAGTTGGGTCCTAACTTGTCGTCGCTTGGGATCTGCGTTGCCACGCTTACCTTCCAAATAACCAGGTCTCCATTGTCAAAACCCCTCAGGCAGACCCTCACATTGTGATACTTCATTATTCTTTATTGGTCTATTGCCATTCAGAGGGATGCTTAATCTCTTTTCTCTTCAAACAAGTCCAGGCTCAGTCGTAACTCTCTTTCTGCCTGCTTAGTCTGTGGTCTTTGAGTCCTCAGGCTCGCCACACCAATTTCCACGGGTATGACTGCTTCGCTACCGAAGGCTAAGGCGAAAGGCTTCTCTCTTGTGGGGCTTCTTGGAGTGGTTCTATAAGCCCATAGGACCCTTGGTAACTCATTAACCCACTGTCCTTTTGAGGTCTCTAGGCTGGTTTTGATTATCTTTAATATGGTTCTGTTGGTCACTTCCACTTGACCATTTGCCTGGGGGTGTGCTAGGGAGAAAAAGTGGTTCTTAATGCTTAGTTGAGAGCAGAATTCTCGGAAGTGCCTATTGTTGAACTATTTCCTATGGTCTATGATTATCACCCGATGTATCCCAAACCGGCATATTATGGACTTCTAAATGAAGTCGCGTATATTTCTTTCGATGATCGTGGCTAACGCCTCAACCTCTACACACTTGGTGAAGTAATCGATGGCCATGATGAGAAACTTTATTTGTCTCTTTGCCAAGGGGAGGGGACCCACGATGTCTATCCCCTATTAAGCAAAAGGCCAGAGCTCTTTGGCCGGATGTCAGGGTACGATGGTAGTTGTCGCACCTCCAAACAAGGTTTGTCGAGTCAGCCTACATAGTTGGCCAGTTGTACCTTGCTTAGATTAGTTTGTGGACTAGCGACCGATTGTCTGAGTGGTTTTCGCATATCCTTTCGTGGACTTCTCTCATGGCATAGTCGGCTTCAGCCAATGACATGCATTTTAAGTACCATATGGTGAAGCTTCGCTTGTAAAGGGCATTATCTATCATCGTATACCGGCTACCCAGAGCTTGACTTTCTTGGCCTCTCCTTGATCTGGCGGAAGATCCCCTGCTTTGAGGAATTGCATGATTAGGGCCCTCCAATCATCTTCTGGCTCGTTCGTGCAGACACAGACTTTCGTCTCATCCTCCGTACTAGGTCTGATGGGGTAGCTTACTGGTAGTCGATGCCCTGTCACATACTTGTTGTTAGATACTGGTCGGGCTAGGTGGTTTGCATGCTCATTCTGACTTCTGGGGATGTGTTGGATCTTGAACTTTTCAAATTGAGGCATGAGTTAATTCATGCGAATCAGGTATCCTTGCATCTGGTCCTCTTTGGCTTCATATTCGCCGATCACTTGTCCTTCGACTAGTTTGGAGTCAGTATAGGCGATAATACGTCTGGCCCCCACTTCCTTTGTAACATTCAAACTTGCAATCAATGCTTCATATTCTACTTTGTTGTTTATTGCCTTAAATTTGAGTCGAATCGTATACTCGATCTAGACCCCATTGGGGGTGGTTAACAACAACCCAACTCCATTGGCTGCGGCGGTGGAAGATCCATCCATGTGTAGGGTCTATTCCAACTCTGGGGAATCTCTCTCGTCTGACTCTACGAACATCAATTATGCCAAGAAATCTGTAAGTACTTGCCTTTTTATAGAGGTCCTTGGTTGGTAACTAATGTCAAACTCGCCCAACTCCATAGCCCACTTGATTATTCTTCCCGATACTTCTAGTTTTCGTAACATTGCTCTTAGAGGTTAGTCGGTCAACATTACTATAGGATGAGCCTGAAAATAGGGTCTAAGACTTCTCGCTGTGGTTATGAGCGAGTATGCCATCTTCTCTAAAGGTGGATATCTTAATTTTGCTCCATGGAGGGCTCTGCTAACATAATATACCAACATTTGATTGTGCTCGTCTCGGACAAAAAATGAGCTCACTACTAGCTCTGCTACTGCTAGATACAAGTGTAAATCCTCTCATCGTGTTGTTCGATCGAGACTTGGTAGACATATCAGATGTTCCTTGAGCTCCCAAAACGATCGGTCAGCTTCTTCTGTCCATTCAAATCCTTTCTTCAAAAGGTGAAAGAAGAGGAAGCATTTATCCGTGGATCTTGAGATGAATCAACTGAGGGCCTCCACCCTTCCTGTTAGCCATTGTACTTCTTTAGTAGTCTACGGCGGCTTCATGTCTAATATAACTCAGACTTTCTCAGGGTTAGCCTTAATTCCCCTATGAGAGACCATGAAGCCAAGGAATTTTCATGTTGACACCCCGAAGGTGCACTTGGCAGGGTTGAGTTTCATTTAGAACTTTTTGAGTATGTAGAGAGTTCCTTCTAGGTCGTCTATGTGCTTTTTAGCCTCCATAATTTTCACTAACATGTCGTCCACATAAACTTCCACATTTCTCTCAATCTGTGCCTCGAACACTCGGTTCATCAGTCTTTGATAAGTGGCCCCCGCATTCTTCAACCCGAATGGCATGACCTTTTAGCAGTACATCCCTTGATCAGTTATGAATGACATCTTCTCTTGATATCTCTTCTCCATCCTTATTTGGTTGTAACCAAAGAATGTGTCCATGAAACTGAGTACGGCGTGCCCAGAAGTAGAGTCAACTAGTGCATCTATTCTTGGGAGTGGAAAGCTATCTTTAGGACAAGCCTTGTTGAGGTCAGTGAAGTTTACACACATTCTCTCCACTTACCGTTTCTTTTCTTGATCAGTACCACATTAGCGATCTAGTCAAGATAGATGACTTCCCATATGAATCCTGTCTTTAACAGTTTGTCCACCTCTTCTACAACGGCTTGGTTCCTGTCGGTGGCAAAGGTTCTTTTCTTTCATCTAACCGGTCTTGTTGAAGGGTCAATGCTCAGTTTATATGAAATCACCCTTAGGTCAATCCCTAACATATTTGCATGTGTCCATGCGAAGGCGTCCCTGTGTGTAGTGAGGAGTTTTTACAGGCGAAGATTTAATCCTTTCGGGAGCTTTCACCCAACCTGGATGACTTGTTTCGGTTTCTCAGGGTCAATGCTCAACTCCTCTATATCCTCTGTGGGTTCAATTTTCTTCGACTGAGGATCTTCTCTATCCTCCAGGTTGTTAATGTCGAGAGCCTCATTTGAATCTTTCCCTGTCAAAGATGCGATGTAACACTCACGAGTGGTCATCTGATCTCCTTTGACTTCCTCGACTCCTTCCTCGATCGAAAAGCGCATCAACAAGTGGTAGGTTAAGGTGATAGCTTTCATTTTGTTTAATGTTGACCGACCGATGATAGCATTTTATGCGAAGGGACAATCAACGACCAAGAAATCGACCGCCTTGGTTACTTGACGAGGGCTGACCCTAGATGTTATTGGGAGTGTGATGACCCCTACTGGGTGCAGTTTGTTTCTAGTGAACCCTACTAAAGGTGGCATCGTCGGTCGGAGCTTGTCTTTTCGGATTCCCATCTGCTCAAAGGTGGACCAGTATAAGATATCCACTGAGTTGTCGTTGTCTATGAGCACTCTCCTAGTTTGGTGGTTAGCTATGACCAACGTAACTACCAAGGCGTCATCATGAGGGTGATGCACCCCTAAGAGTCTTCTTCTGTGAACGTGATATCTTGTTGAACGATTCGGGAAAGTTTCCTGGGTTTATCCATCGAGTAAACTTCTATTTGCGACACATTCATTGCTCGTGCATGGGCTTTCCAAGTTGAATTCGATTCGCCATCTCCAGTGGGCGCTTTAGTGATGACTTTATCTCTCGTAATGACCTTGGTTCAGGATTTTTCTCGTTCAAAGGCTCTTCCTCTATCCTCGGTAGGGTCCGAGGGTGACCTGCTACAAAATTCCTTAATCTTCCCTGTTGGATGAGTGCTTTTATTTGTTCCTTTAGGTTGAAACAATCATCTATGTTGTGTCCATTGTCCCGATGGAACTGACAGTATTTTCTTTGGGACCTTTTCTCTGGATGAGTCTTGAGCTTGTCAGACCATTTTAATGATGGGTTATCCCAAACATACATAAAGACTTGATCGAGGGGTGAATTGAGGGGAGTGTAGAGTCGCGCTCGCTGAGTTGGAGCACCCACCTCCCTCGGTCTCACCTCTTAGTCAGTAGGGGCCTTCGTTCTGGATTCACTTTCGGTGATTTTCTGCCATTCATCCC
Source organism: Platanus orientalis (assembly GCA_025762735.1). Lineage (NCBI taxonomy): Eukaryota > Viridiplantae > Streptophyta > Magnoliopsida > Proteales > Platanaceae > Platanus > Platanus orientalis. The sequence continues at coordinate 1,400 of JAOXJP010289074.1, read as the reverse complement.
TTCTTCTCTTTGGCGGCTCTCGGTGTTCACTTCCCCAGTCTCTCCTTGCTGCCATGGTATCTTCTGTATTCATGTGCTTTTGGGCTCGAAGCATCAACTCGGCCATATTGCTGGGTGGAGATTTGGAGAGAGAGAATAAGAACTTTGTGGGAAACAACCCACCCATGAAGGCCGTGCGCATCACCTTCTCGTTGGCATTGTCTACCTACATCACCTCTCGATTAAAATGGGAGACATAATCTCTCAACGACTCTCCCTTTGATTGTTTGACATTGAGTAGATATTTGGCAGACCTATGATAGCGTCTCCCTCCTATGAAGTGGCTGGAGAATGATTGGCTTAACTCAGAGAATGAGTTAATGTTGCTTGGTTGAAGATTACTGAACCACTTTCATGCGGAGCCCTTCAGGGTGGTCGGGAAGGCCCTACACATGACCCCGTCTATGTAATCATGCAGGAGCATCAAGGTTTTGTATGTTTTAAGGTGGTTGAATGGGTCTCGACTTTCATCGAAGGGTTCCATTTGAGGGATCCCAAACCTTTTAGGGAGATAATAGGACATGATCGCCAGGGAAAAGGGATTGTTGATTTTTTGCACCAGGGTCTTGACTGTGGAGGGGCCTCTACCCCTGATAGCTTCCATCATGACGTCCAGTTGGTCATGCATCTTTTACATCCGCTTCTTGTGCTCGGTGGTAGCTCATCCTCCCACGCCATTGGTTTGTTGGGATGCTGAGGCTCAGGGGCTGTGACTATCTCCCTGTCTTTCTCGTCCGCCCCCTACTAGCTTTTTGGCTCAGGGTGAGCAGCCTCCTACATCTCGTCATTGTCGGAATGTTGGTGCTCTTTCCGCATCTTGAGCCTGCGACTCAACTTTGGTTCAGTTACATGATTTGCTATATACTTTAGTTGAGGCTTGTATTTGTTGCTTTAAAACCACAATTCTAGTGACTTCGGCTTCCCTCCTGGCTTGATTGTTTGTAGACGAAGCATTCTGGCGGGCCTTCATTATTCCCGAACAAGTTTCAACCATACGACATTTGTCTTACCGGAAATCACTTCGGAGTTCCTACAGACGGTGCCAACTGATGAGGCCGAATCCTGACTCACCAAGATGATCCTCTGGTTGCTCTCGATTTGGAATCTGCGGTTGGATCCCAACTGCACCAAGACAGTAAGGGGCATCGACGTGATGCTGGCCTACACCCCTCTGACGCTTAAGTCAGTTTCCAGAGCTTAAAAATCTCTATGGTATTATTTCTTGGGTTATTTGTGCATACCTTCTTCCCAGAGGTTCCCCTCTTTATATAGGGGCTCTCCAGTTAGTTACACGTAGTGGACCTGGACTCCGTACAAGCGCGTGGTCCTTGTCATTAAAATATTTATCAAATTAGTTACAG
>JAOXJP010289054.1:0-18955 GCA_025762735.1 Platanus orientalis | reverse complement strand
ACAACTCTAAATCAATCTCCATGTGTTGGGTTAGAAACTAGACTTCAATACCTTTCTAACAAGGTATGGATCACCTTCTAATTCACTTTAGATTCGTGTCATTGGGTCAGGGAAGTTACCCTAATTCTACAGGTCTGTCAGCACTGACTCTTTGTAGGATAATTGTCATAACTTCTCCTAGGAGGTTCGTAATCACACTCCATTTAATGGGTTGAAAAGTAGACTCCTAGACATTTCTATAGGTATATGATTTGTACTCTAATTCACATGGGATTGGTGTCAGTGGTCACACGAAGTGACCTCAAATACGCAATCAGGATAACTTTCAAGTTTGACAAGTCCATAACCCAACTTGAGCCTTACGCTTCTAACTTGGTTCAATAGGTTCCTAAACAATTCTAAGGTCTGTATGAACACGTGAAGTAGAAACTTTACCCTTAGGTGTGTTAAATTACATCTTTATCCTTTTAGTGTAATGTGGTGTATTACAAAAACATCAATTTTCTACTAAATGCTCTCCATAAACTTATTAAAACAACCCTAAAATAAAATGAACTTGAATAAAATAACCCTAAAATAAACCAAAAACAACCCTAAAAGACATGAACTAAAGGAATCTCCAATCCTTAAATCTGGCTCTCTTATGGGGAGGCACGTACATCAATATCTTCACAATGGATACATCATACATGATAGAATTTACCATGTTGTTGAAAGTCCTAAGCCCATTTATGATAAACTTGAGATAAACGATGACCTCAGAATAGAGAAAAAGTGGGAGGATAACAATTTGTTGGCTAAGGCCACAATTTTATCAAATATGAATGATGACCTCATCCTAGTATATGAAGATTATAAAAATGCTAGGGAGATAGTTATATTATTAGAAACAAAGTTTGGTAGTAGATCAAATACAAATGTATAACTTCAGTTAAAAAAAAGTATAATAGTATTCGAATGGGTGAAGGATCTAAAATAGTGGATACATAAACCAAATGGTACTTATCACTAAGAAGTTAAGTACACTTGGGATCCCCATTCCTGAACAATTACAAGTTTCAACAATAATGGATAGTTTGCCACCTTCTTGGGAATCATTGATCACAACAATAAGTTGTTCTGGGCAAATTATGTCATTAGATGATTTACCTTCACTATTAGCTATAGAGGAATAATGAAAGAACAAAAGAAAGGAAAGGAGAATTGTTTTGTGCTCATGATCAGAATAAAGGTTCATTATAGAGAAAGAAAACTCGAAAATGTAAATCCAAGAAATTACAAGAGTGGAGTAGGAAGACATAGAAATAATAAAAATGTAACTTGGTATAATTGTGGAAAGAAAGAACATTTTAAAGCTAAATGTCTAGAGCTACAAAAACAACTTAAGAAAAATAAAAAACATTTGGTATTCACTATTTCAGAATCATTGTATGTCAAAGAAAACTTGAAATAGTGGTGGATCTACTTCGGATGCATATGACATATCACAAAGTCAAAGGATAGATTTGTGAATTTTAAGCCTATGTCATCAGGAGAAAACAAGCTCTACATGGGAAATGAAACTTATAGTAATGTCATGGGTGTTGGCGACCAGGAACATCAACTTTGGTTCTAAAAGACACACTATTTTTTCCTAACATAAGGAGAAACCTCGTATTAGTCTCGGTTTTAGATGAATTGGGGTAAAGTATAAGATTCAAATCAAGAACTGTAATGATTGGGCATTATGATGTAATACTTGTAAGGGAGTCCAAAGTTGAAAATATGTATTGTATAGATTTTCTCAATAAAATTAAAATTTCTAATGTGTGTGCTTTTGCTATAGACTCTCATATGTGGCATTTAAGATTAGGACACATAAATAAAGATAAGATGCTCAGAATGTGCAAAAGTGGTCTAATTCCTAACTTGCAGGAAATAGACTCTAGTATCTATGAACCTTGTGTACAAGGAAGATGATTAAGAAACCATTTCACAATAAATGGAAGTCATTAGAATTATTAGAAATAGTTCACATAGATATTTGTGGTCCACTTAGGCCAAAACCACATAGAGGAATGAAATACTTTGTATCATTCATTGATGACTTCTCTAGATATGGATACATATATTTACTTTAATATAATTGTGAGGCATTTTTGAAATCCAAGGATATAAGATAGAAGTTGAGACCCAGTTGGAAAGAACCATTAAATCCTTGAATAGTGATGGAGGTGGAGAATACACCTCAGAGGAGTTCAACATCTTTTGTCACAAAAGTGGAATGCGTCAGATTAATGCAATGCCATATACACCAGAACAAAATGATGTGGCAGAGAGAATGAATAAGAGCTTGTTTCTTTCATAGATAAAATGAAACTTATTAAGACCACATGAAATTTATTTTGGAAAGAATCCTAATTATTCTACATTCATCTCCACTTTGGAAGTAGCCCTACAAAATAGTGAACACTATACCAATTTTTGGGTTCTTACATTCCTCACCTTTAGTGTTGCAATGTCAATTGGATCACTGAGGATGAAGATGAGTGAGTGGGAGGAAACAAAAAGAAAATTGAAGGGTAGATTTTCCTTTATCTTTAAAAAAAAAAAAAAAATCCTCAATAGATTAACATTGCACCCACAATTGGGAATTCTTGAATTTTGGTACGACTGCATTTGGATTTATGGAATTGGAGGGCGGAATTGTATTTTTTTCTCCCTAATTACAAATCCATTGTTTGGATGAACATTAATAGCATAGAAATAAAATCAATGGAAAATCGACAATGGATTTGAAGTGTTAATTTTGGATGCAAGTCTACAAAACCAAAATATTACTAGAGATTAGTCATTTCACAAGTCTACAAAAACGAAATATTTACTAGAGATTAGTCATTTCACCATTCCCACCTATGGACTCATGAAACAGAAAGGCACATCTCGCGTTGTCACTGAAAAGTCCCCTCAACCTCATTGTCGTCCTTGACAATTACACCATCAAGGAAAATTTTTCAACCGTTGGAAAGAATCATCTAGTAAGTTTCTCTCTCTCTCTCTCTCTCTCTCTCTCTCTCTCTCTCTCTTCTTTGAAAACGTATTTCAAACATCACTCATCACCACCTGATTTGTTGTGCCCCGAACCCGGACTTGAATAAGAATGGTAAGCGCCCTAAATTTGTACCGTGACATTCAATCTTGTTCCATATTCATATAAGACTTTTGATTAATGTCATGGTCTTTTATTCTTTCTATTTAATTGCAGTAGAAACATAACTATTCTTACTAACTTAACCATTTCCATTCCATTTATAATAATGTGCAGCAGAAACAACAAAACCATATTACCATTAAGGATCTATCCAACCATTTCACTATGCAGTGTAAAAATAAAAATCTGACCATCATCCATATGTTCAACAACATAAAACCATTGTGAAAGTCTATATCCATACTATAGATGAATATATCTAATCCATCATGCTAATGTTTATTACATTCCTCAAAAAGTAGTAAGTTCCATAAAATCAAAATATAAGTCCTCTTTCTCTCCTCTCTACTTTAACTCCACCATGCTTTGCTGCTTCATTTCCATATCAAACCATCACTACTCATCGAAAACTGTGCCAATTGGGATAAACTTGATGGACTCAAATGTTACAAATGCAAACCATACTAAAAATAAGTCTAAACTATAGATATAATAACAAGAAATAGTTTGCACATGAGCATTTCTTTCTTCACACAAACATGAAAAGTGATTTAAAGATCGAACTATAGAAGACAATAGCATAATAGTCAATGGATAAAATGATTAAATAGAAACTATGGGCCTCAATTTTTGCACAATGGGTACATCCCTTTAGAAGAGAGACTTACCTATCGCAAGAGTATCCCATAGTGACCTAGAGTCACCACCGGTCTTTTTAGAGATATAACTGGACAACAAATTTGAATTGTCTGACTCCTTTCGATATTGATCAACTTGCAGAGACTCTTAGGTAAGAGGTTCAATTATGAGTTGGGGAAGGTGTTTGGCACCCCACCTCATCCGCATTTGCGGTTAACCATTTTAAGTCCGCTATAGTCCTAGGTCAACTTGATTTACTTAATATTTATCCCTCCCATCACCTTTATCTCATTTTATTGAGTAGGCAGGGAATGCATATGCCATTTTTACTAAAATTTCGACAGCATAATAGCTGTAATATAGACCCTGGGGATGAATAGTGATCCCTATGTCATTTTATTTATGTCACCTAATAAACCAAAAGGTAAATAACACTCCAAAATTATTCAATCATCTACACAACATTATCATTGTCCACCCGATAGCTCCATATCCATCATATCATCTCTATCATATATATACATTCGAATAAACTAAATTAAATGATCAACTTTACCAGAACTCTAAAAAGAACCAAAATAAGTTATATACAAGGCATCTAATATATCAACCTAAACTATCCCATATGGGTCAGGCCACTAATATGCCAATTACTTGCTATGTCAGGATCAGACACAAGCACAACTGCATTGACACCCTACATCCAAAGCCTCCAGACATCTCCTGCATATAAAAAGGTTTGTAATTAGAAAAATCCTCTACTAAAGAAATAAAAATAAACTAAGAAAATTAAGTTGATGAACATACCTTTTTGGTGTCTCTTATGTAACCAAGAAAACATAAGATGGTTAATATGCAAGCAATTGCTAATATTTACATGAATCGAGCCTATAAGTAACAAAAGCATGTCAAGAAGACTAACAAAATACAGGTTAGTTTAGGATTCAATTCTATACATTGTGATTAAAAAATGAAGAAAATAAAGTTAATAATGTGTGTAAGAGAGTTACAAAAGAATAATTTGAAGTAACAAAAACCAAGACAAAGATAATATTGAGGAATTTAATGAGATAATTAGTTTCTACAATGATAAAATGGTTTTTCGAAAAGACTTACGTGCATTACGTTGATCATGCAACACAAAACATGTCTTTGACCATTAAATTCCGATAATGAAAAGGAGGAACAATCATTTAAAAAGTCAAAAAAAGAGTATGCATACTAACTAAAACAAATTGAATTGACAAATACATAAAAAAAAAAAAATTGTTATGACCACATGGATGGGTCCACACACACAAAAAAATGTAAACCCGTCCCAACAGTTCATTTAACTATTTTAAGGTTATGAATTTGAAGCATGACTTTAGGTAGTTACAACTTCATATGAGTGTAAAGAGAAATATAAGAGACATAGGTTGTGTTGCATCCATAAATAAGAATCATATATAATGAAAATGTAGTATAATGAAGGTGAGAGGATTGTACACACCCCGGAGACAACCCCACAATGGAAGAAATCGAACCACGCTTGCACCCACATTGTTAGGTTGCTTCGTTGGAGTGGAACACCGACGCCTATTGCGACAACAACACTACAAGAGTGATGAAGGATTTTCACACAATAAACCCTTACAGAAAGAGAGAGAAGAGAGCATGAGAGAAGAGAGAAGTCCCCACAACAATACCAAAAGGTGTAATGTCGTTTTTGGCAAAGCCACATACTTACAGAGTCCTTGTGGGAGTAATTTTAGTCCACTTAGGTCTCTAACTCCCACTAGGACTTATCTACAACTGTTTGGATAAGTTTGGAGGAGTTCTAAGTGCAATAGGATGCCCACATGGATGTCCTAGATAGACTCAAACTCCAACAAAGAAAGTATTGCAATCAAGAAAGTAAGGAATGCAATGGAAATGATATGATGGTCTGATTTACAATGGACATGTATCTTGATAGAAAGGGAAAATAATTAGAGAGTTGAACCCATACTTTTGGGGATTCAAACAGGCTCACTAAAGGTTTAGTCTAGTATATAACATCAATTTCAAGAATAGAATCAAAACAATTGGAACATTGAACATGAGAAAATACATGCTAAACTTGTGGATATCCTCAAGATTTCACTAAACTCCTATTAAGTATTTTTGAGTTATGAAAAATAATTAGAGAGTTGAACCCATACTTTTGGGATTCAAACATGCTTAATAAAGGTTTAGTCTAGTATATAAAATCAATTTCAAAAATAGAATCAAAGCAATTGGAACATTGAACATGAGAAAATGAACGCTAAACTCGTGGATATCCTCAAGATTTCACTAAACTACTATTAAGTATTTTTGAGTTATGAACATGAAGTACAACTTAGCTGAGCTCAAATAAGCAATGATATTTTATGTCATTTTCTTCAAATCCAAATCTAACACCAAAAATGAAATGTTGCTACAAGTAATCAAGCACCATTGTGGATTGCAACCAAAGATAATCAATCATTTTGCATCTCATTATTTTTCTAAAATCAATACTAATCAGTGGCATTCTGAAATATCTTTTTAATGAGAAAAATGACTTGATTAATAGATAATTCATAAAAGGCATGAACTCCCTAAAAAAATTAGCATCCTTTTTGCAGTAAGCAAAGATTAGAAAGGGGGAATGAATGCATTTACAAATCCCCTATTTTCTAGACTTGGTAAGATGGTCACATGTGGTATGAAGTTCAATCCACATGTGATAGTGCAAGTTCAGTTGACATAAGTTCTTCACTATTGAGAAATAAAAAAAAATGCTATATAAATAAATAAATAAAAATCAGGCATTATACAATAGTAAAAGAAAATGAAAACAATGATTGATAGGTTAAAATGAAACAATCATTGAGTTCTTCCACCCACAGCCTTGTATAATCAATTTACTAGATCGATAAAAGGTAGAAGTCCAGATCAAAACAAACCTAAAAAAAAAATTTCCACACTCAAAGGTACAAACTACCCATCATCTACTATCAAGATTATCCAAAATCCTTTGCTCCTATTCTATCGAAAGAAGCACAAAAAAAGTATAATAAGAATGCATAAAGGAAAAGATGTATGGTATCAAATAAGGTAGGTTCTTTATAGGAGTCACTGAGCCCATAAATTAGAAATCATCCCAAATCTTGAATCAATCGTATAACCCATGACAACATATAAAAAAGAAAAAAGAAATAAATTCCATAAGGTGGGGATTCTTGCCAATCAACTTAAAGACACAAAATACAAATAAAAAAAATGAAAGCACAAAAAAATTGTCAGAAATGTAAATAGATAAAAATAAAATAAATAAAGCAATAGCACCTAAAACATTATGAGAGGATGGATTCATCTCTCCCTTGTTGCACACGAGTTGGATAGGGCTTTTGATTCTTCATTTTTCTTTTGTAAGCACCCAATTGAGGGCAGGGCATAGGAGATGAGATCAAGTCTCAAATTGGCATGAGATGGATGGAGTTTCATAGTTGGAGAGAGCTATTTGAAAGAGAGGTGACTAAGGTTTTGGAGCAGCTATGATACAACCAGAGAAGAGGAAATCAGAAAGAAACAGGAAATATCCCACGTCTGGGGGGATAACCTCACATTAAATTACTTTCAAATTCTTCTATGCCGTACATAAGATGGACACCTCTATTTATAGCTAAACATGCCTTGCTCCTGCCTTGTTGTCTCTCTTAACCCCCTCCCATATTTGGCTAATTTTTCTAATTTCTCTCATCTCTAAGGATGGATTGTTTTATTTGAAATGGAAATTACATTTGAAATTCAAAATTAAATAAATCCTAAATATCTCCAAGACACCCTTCCATTTTGGATGAGATTTGGATGGGGCATCCTTCCCATTTTGGATTCCTAACATTCCCTTCCCCTTGAAAATGGCCTTGTCCTCAAGGCTGGAATGTAGGGAATTGCTTGTGAATCATCTCCCAATCTTCCCACGTGGCATCTTCAACAAAAAAATTAGACCATTGAACCAGGACCTAAGTTACAGGTTGGTTGTTTTAGTTCACCATTCTACAATCTAGTATTCTTACTGGTTCAAGCTTGATTCGTCCATCATCTCCAATAGAAGGTAATTCTGTTTGTACTTAAAGGTGATCACCGATCTTCTTCAATAAAGATATGTGGAACACCGCATGGATCCAAGATGATGGTGGTAATTCCAATTTGTAAGCTATCTTTCCAACCCGCTGAATAACCCGAAATGGGCCAAAATATCATGGTGCCAATTTCAAATTTCTTCGAAGAGCAATTTGATGTCTCTTTGTAGGGTTGTAGACACAGAAAACCCAATCACCCTCTTGAAATTCCCTGTCCGTTTGATGAGCATCAATTATTTTCTTCATACGATTTTGTGCTTGTTGTAGATGCTCCTTGAGAGCATGGATCATGGCTTCTCGTTCCTATAAATTTCTATCAATAGTTGCAACGGGTGAATCGCCTGCAAGGTTGTGCACTTGAGATGGTGGAAGTTGGCCATATAAAGCTTCATAAGGCGTGGTTTTTATGGATGAGTGGTAGGTGGTTTTATATCACCATTCTGCAAGAGCTAACCACTTAACCCACTGTTTGGGTCGATCGCTAGTCATACATCGTAAGTAATTTTCAAGACACCAGTTAACCACCTCGGTTTGACCATCGCTTTGGGGATGATATGCAAAGCTTAATTGTAAGCTGGTACCTTGCAGTTTGAGTAGCTCTTGCCAAAATCTACTGGTGAATACCTTATCTCTATCACTTACAATGGAGATTGGCAACCCATGTAACTTTAAAATGTGATTAAAGAATAGTTGAGCCACATCAATGGCTGTGTAAAGGTGTGATAGAGGTAGAAAATGTGCATATTTAGGTAATCTATCAATCACCAAAAAAATTACATCCTTACCATAGGAAGCAAGTAAACCTTTAATGAAGTCCATTGAGATATCAGACCAAAAATGGGTTGGGATAGGTTGTAGCTATAATAGACCAGGTTTAGCTACTTTTTTCGTCTTATTGCGTTGTCACACCTCACATTTAGAAATATGTTGGTGAACATTGCCTTTCAGGCCTTTCCAATAAAATGCTCGGGTTACCCATTTCATTGTTCGATGCACTCCTGAATGTCCACTGATTAGGCTGTCATGAAGATCATGTAAAATCTACCTTCTAAGCTTAGCTGAATTTCCCACCACCAATTGTCCCTTGTAGTGCAGTTGTTCACCATTCCATGTATAACCCGGTTTTGAATCTGGATCAGCCTATAAAGATGAAATTAATTGTTGAACTGTTGGATCGTTCTCCCAACTCTTCTTAACCTTGGCAACCCAATCAGTTAGCACAATTGTAATTGCCATTAGTCTCCCATCTTCGTCAAGTAGGCATGAAAGAGCATCGGCAGCCTTGTTCTCTTTGCCACTTCAATATACGATTTCATAATCATAACCCAACAATTTTGTTACCCATTTTTGCTGGTTGGGTGTCACAATTCTTTGCTCCAAAAATATGTTAGACTATGATGATCAATTTTGATCTTGAAATGCCTCCCAAGCAAGTAAGGATGCCATTTTTCAACATTGTGGATAATGGAAAGCATCTCCTTCTCATAAGTCGATAAGCCAAGAGTTCTTTTTGAAAGTACCTTACTTATAAAGGCAATGAGATGCCCTTCTTGAGAAAGTATTCTTCCAATTCCCACACCTGAGGCATCACATTCCACAATAAAGTCTTTGTTGAAGTCGGGTAATGCAAGTACTGGTGTAGATGTCATTGCATCCTTTAGCTATTCAAAAGCATGTTTGGACTCCTCAATCCAGTGGAATTGTCCTTCCCTAAGCATAGTTGTAAGTGGATGGAAAATTTTTCCATAATCACGTATAAATATTCGATAGTAACCTGTGAGGCCCAAGAAACCCCTTAGACCCTTCAAAGTTTTAGGTAAAGTCTAATTGACCATGCTAGCAATCTTTTTGGGATCAGTTGCAACTTCATTCTTTGAGATGATGTGGCCAAGGTACTCCAACTCCTCTTGGCAAAAGACACTTAGATTTCTTCACATATAGTTGATTGTCATGCAAGACTTGGAATGTTAATTTTAAGTGGTGCATGTGTTGATCTAGATTCTTGTTGTAGATCAAAATATCCTAAAAAAATAATATAAATTTTCTTAAATATGGTTGGAATACCTGGTTCATCAGACTTTGAAAGGTTGATGGAGCATTGGTTAACCCAAAAGGCATGACCAAGAACTCATAGTGACCTTCATGAGTTCTAAATGCAGTTTTATAGATATCTCGTGGATGCACCCTGATTTGATGATAGCCTGATCACAAATCAAGCTTATAAAAAGTTTGTGCTCTATGAAGTTCATCAAATAACTCATCAATGACTGGTATTGGAAATCTATCCTTTACTGTTTCTTTATTAAGAGCACAGTAATCTACACACATGCACCATGTGTTATCCTTTTTCTTTACCAACAATACTAGAGAAGAAAAAGGGCTGACACTTAGTCGTATGATACCAGCTGATAACATCTCCTTCACCATTTTTTCAATCTCATCCTTTTGCATAATAGGATATCTGTAAGGTCTCACATTCATAGGTTGTGTGTCTAGCTTCAATGGAATCCTATGATCATGGGATCCAGGGGTGGTAACCCTTTTGGTTTTGCAAAAATGTTAGAAAAGTCTGATAGTAATTGCATCACATTAGAGTCTATGCATACCTCTTGTTCATCCAAGTGAATGGCGCATAATTGAGCTATGGCTCCCTGCACTAGTTTTCACAATAGTTTCTACATTTCTTTTCCATCAACAACTTTCACCACTCCTTCTCTGGCTCCCCATAATACATGTCTCCTTCCATTGATTGTAAATTTCATGTGTAGATGTGATAAATCCCAAATTATTGGTCCTAATGTTGACAACCATTAGATTCCTAACACCATATCATACCCACCCAAGGGTAAGATTCGCATGTTGGTCGGGAAAGTGGTGTTGCACATTACCCATTGGAAGTTGAGGCATTGGGTTGTGTTGATTAGTTTGTATCTGTCTACTACTGAAACTGGTAAAGTACTAGTAAATAGTACCTCACATCCAGTCCTTTTAGCCACTTTTGGGCCAAGGAAATTGTGCGTACTTCTTGAGTCAATGAGAATAGCTACGGGTCTTTTCTTAATGTAACCCAGACTCTCATGGTTCTAAAAGAAGTAACACCAGAAAGAGCATGTACTGAGATCTCAATTTCTTCCTTGAAATCCTCTTCTTCTAGATGGTCAGTATCATCATTTATTATTGACATCTTCCTCATCATCTCTAATGATCATGCATAATTGTCTCTTTTGGCATTGATGACTGGGTTTGTAGGGCTCATCACAATTGTAACACAACCCTTTCTCTCTTTTCTCATTCAGTTGAGCTTGTATCATTCTTTTGATGGGCGTTGAAGGGGCTATAGTTAGTAAGGCTTAGCGGTGCTTCTTTTTTCTAGTAAGAAACTTGAGGATGGTTTTGATTTGCGTGCCAATTCCTCTATGGTTTCTTCTTGCAGCCGAACCAATCCAATAGCTTGTGTCATTGAAGTAGGGTTGAACATTCTTACTCCAGCACACACTTCATCCTTCAAGCCACTTAAAAACAACTAACAAAAATTGGTTCTGACAAACTATGTGTTTTGTTGGCTAGCTCTTCAAAATTTTCTTAATACATTTTGATCGTCCCAGTCTGATGAAGTTTGGTCAATTCTCTTGTTACATCCTCGTATGTAGTGGGTCCGAACCTAACACGTATAGCATGTGTAAATTTGCTCCATATGGTTCTCCATTGGTTCTTATGAACCATTGATACCATTGAATTGCCCTATCTTCCAAATGGATTGCAACCAACTAAACCTTATGCGCTTCAACCACTTGATTGAAATTAAATAAATGCTCGCACCTATATATCCATCCCTTTGGATCATCCCCATGGAATTTAGGAAAGTCGACCTTTACATACCTTGCATAAATAGCTCCATGGTTTGGTGGTGCCACCTCTCAAAAATTTCTAGATGATTCTCCTTGTTCGTCGTTGTTGCTAATTACCTTCGAGGCTAACTTATCGTATTTGACATTAATCCCAGCGATTAATTGTTTTAGCTCCAGTAAAGCCTTAACCTATTTGTAAAAATTAACTTTTAAGAGTTGAATGCTTTCCTCCATCTTTTTGGCTTCTTGAGATCTAGTTCTCATAGCCATATCTTTGATACCACAGACCAAGAATGACCGTTTTAATACCAAATGATACAACTAGAGAAGAGGAAATAAAAACAAAAAACAAAAAAAAATATCCCATGTTTGGGGAGATAACCTCTCATTAAATTACTTTCAAATTCTTTTATGCCTTACACAATATGGATACCTCTATTTATAGCTAAACATGTCTTGTTGGTGCTTTGTTGTCTCTCTTAACTTCTTTCCCATATTTGGCTAATTTTCCTAATTTCTCTCACTTCTAAAGATGGACTGTTTTATTTGAAATGGAAAGTACATTTAAAATTCAAAATTAAATAAATCCTAAATATCTCCCAGAAACCCTTCCATTTTGGATGAGATTTGGATGAGACATCCTTCCCATTTTGGATTCCGAACAGGCTACTTGGAGGGATAAGGTGTGAGGGATTTTAGACCAACTCTGAATTCTAAAGATTTTTTGTCTTGGGTTCTGAAAGCAATTAACCACAGTCATTCATTTACATGAAAAAAAAATCCAGTCAAGCCCCCCTTTTTTTTCTTTCTGGTTGATCCCCCATGATTCTGTCCCCCCCCCCCTCATCGCATCTCTCTCAATAAATTGAGAGTAGGTTGGTGTTCTTATGTGCTTGGTAAAAAATTGGAGGTTTTGTTGGGCTCTTAGAGAGAATGGATCGTTTTTGGGACCTGGAGAAAATTGGGGAAAACATTGGTGGGCTCCAAGAGGATTTCGGTTGTGTGGGATTTCTTTTGGAGCAAATCTAGGCTCTCCCTCTTTACTTGGGTTGGGGGTTTTTATAGAAGAAATAACAAGGTAGGAGGTGATGGAATCATAGCAGCAGGGTAATGGGGGAGATGGAGGTAGAGATGGTCAACTGGAGAGAGAAAAGGGAGAGATGGTCTTTAGGCAAAGAAGGGTATGAGCAGCATGGGGGCAACGTGAAGTAGAGGGTGAGAAATGGGGTTGCAGAGTATGGAGATGGGATGCATGGTGTGAACCGGTAGTAGAGAGAGACCTGTGCGTTTCAGAGATGGAGTGTAGAAGAGGGGGAGCAAAGAGGTAGGGATGGGGGATGCAGATGAGTGGAATGGGACAAGTAGGAGAGAGAGAGAGATCATTGGACTAGGGCAGCCGCAAGGGGTTCTACTAATGGGGGATGGAGATAGAAGGATCGTAGGAGAGAGAGAGAGAGAGAGAGAGAGAGAGAAACTGGGTGGGAGCGAGAGATGAGAGAGGACAGGGGGTGAGAGCTAAGAAGGGGGGAAGAGGGGGCCTTAGGGCTGTCGTGGAAGAAAGAAGAGGAAAGAAAAATAGAAAAAGAAAAGAAAAGAAGAGAGAGAGAAAGAAAGAAAGAAAAAGAAGCATTAATACTTTAATAAATAAAAAAATTTCTAAACTAAAATTATATTTTTTAAATAATTAATTAAATAACTCATAAAATAAAATTAAAAATATTAAAAATATTTTTAAATAAATAAATAAAAATTATTATATTTAATGAACATATAAATTATAAAAAAATTAATTTGTTAATAAATAATATTTTTCTAAAAAATAAAAATTAATATATTTCTAATGAATAAAAGTATTGTGTGGGGACATGTGGTGTGCTTGGGGGTAAAAATGTCAAAAAGTATTCATTAAAAAATAAGTGAAAAAAGACCAATAAAAAAATGACGTGTTGATCCATAGCATGTCTACAAAGGGGTACAAACACTTTTCATCTACTTGAAAATATTAAAAAAATAAAAAATAAAATGAATTAAATGGGATGTGAACAAGAGTTCGAATTACAAGGATTGGCTCAATGGGATTTAATTGGTTGTAATTAGTTGGATTATGAAAAGAGGTTGAAGATTGTTTTGCCCGCAAGTTGATTTGAAGTGAAGCATCGAAACCAAGAGTTGCGTCAAAATTAGGTGTTGACAAAAACAATAATACTATGCACCATGGACAGCAAAGAGTAAACAACTCAATAGAAGTGATAGCCACAATATCTTTCTATTTTAAAGTTAGCCAATAATTCAACTCTCATAATTGTTTATATATTTCTTATCGATTGGTTCGTTCACTTACTATAATAGTTCAAGTGATTCCTTATCATTTGTTTGGTGTACTTGTAGATTTGGTCATAACTCTTATAAGTTCCAACCATAATGTTTCTAACAATGAAAATTCTCCTAACATATAAGGATTTACAAAAATCAATGAAGGGAAAGTTTATAAGTTTGCATGAGTACTTACAATCACACTTCTCTCCAATTTCCTTGATCAAATCTTGCTTCAATCCTCTCCTTCTATAATTTATACATTGATCATATCATAATTCTTTCTAGAGTAGTTAATTTCATATCAAATTCCCTAATTCTAGCCTAGCTTGCCTAGATCTAGGAAGTTTGGGGCTTACCTTGGGTTAGGTGAGAAAGTTCTCATTTCTCTCCCAACTCTCCCTTCTCTTTCCTTACTTTAGGTACTTTTGAACTTTTGATTTAATTTGGGCTAATATAAGGTTATATGCACGTTATGTATGGAAATGCCCCTTCTAGAGGAATCTTCCTCGAAGTTTGGACTATTTTATTTATTTATTTATTTATATCTAGCAGACATCGATGAATTGGCCTGATCCTCGATCGCGTGGGGTCCATTAGTTCGAATGATTGAGATGTGTCTTGATTACTCGAGGTCTAGTACTTCAAACAATCAGGATGTTTCTCGATCGCTCGGGGCAGCTCAATCGCTCGAACGACCCCGTGATTGCTCATGTTGTAGGTAAATAACAAATCTAAAAGTGTTTAGTTTCTAGAGTCGAACTCGATCGCTCAGGGGTACCCTCGATCGCTTGGGGGCTACCCTCTCGATCGCTTAAGTTGTTCTATTCTTGGGTTTTCATTTTCAAGGCCTCTTTTAAGGTCCCTAAGCCTCATTTCTCCTACTTGGACAGATTCATGGCCTCTCTGACATCTTATGGTCCCCGGGTCAAGTCAATTTACTACATACACCACCTACCTTACCTAGACTATGCTAATGCATGTGCGGGATGTTACATGATTTCTCCTCATCCTCCTTTTTCTTTTTCTTCTTCTTGTCCATCTTTCTCCTCTCTCAACAAAAAATCAAAATATAGTGGACACCAAAAGAGAGTAGATGCCGCTTTTACACTTCTGCTTTAACATATCTAGTGTCAACCCATGAATAAGATATTGTATGATGGGGAAGATCATACCCCGACTTAAGACCAAACCCCAATAGCCTGCCCATTGTCTGGCCCTAGGCAGCTTATCCTAGAGGGTCCCGAGGATGTCCCACTCGGGGACACGCTCACACGGGCTCTCGATGAAATAACCACGAGACTCAAATTCCGGTCCCAAGGCCCCCATAAAAAATCTCTACCTGGGATACCCGAAGCCCAGAAATCCCTTCGGTCCCGGGGGGTCTAAAACCCTTGACTCCTAGAGTCGGGCTACCCTCTTTTGCTGGAACACTAATAACACCCAAGACCCCGACCATATGACTTAAAGGATAAACTGCGCCTAGAAATCGTTACGCAAATCATGAGACCTTTGCGATAAATCTATCAGCAGGCCTACCAAATCTAAAGAAAAGGATAAAAAGGACAGAAGACAGGAGGGACGTGGCCAAGAATGTGGACAACAGTGCCACGCAAGAACGTGGGCAACAATGCCACATGAGAACGTGGGGGCAAAAGCGGCTGGCAAGATTCACCTTGATACGCCCCCAACCCGGCCTATAAATACTAGTATTGCTTTGTCTACCAGGTATGGGATTTCAGAAACCATAGCACTAGAGAGTTCTATCTACAGTCTCCCCGGATCTCTCTGACTTGATCGTGGAGAGCTAGAGACCGGCACACCGCTGGGTACTAGCTCCCTGACCCTCTACTATCTAGTATGTGCAGGAACCGCCCCGCCAAGGGCCTGGGTTGATCGCAAACCATCTGATTGGCGCAAAGGGAGGCCCCTTCATCCGATACGCCATCAGTTGGCGTCGTCTGTCGGAATTGTTGTTTTTTTTCGGTAGAACTAAAGGTCCGTGTGGTTAATATTAG
Organism: Platanus orientalis; assembly: GCA_025762735.1. NCBI lineage: Eukaryota > Viridiplantae > Streptophyta > Magnoliopsida > Proteales > Platanaceae > Platanus > Platanus orientalis. Next base: position 2,817 of record JAOXJP010289054.1, on the reverse strand, counting down.
GTCGATGGTGGCTCAACATAATCATACCAATGGAGCCGGTGGGCTAGAAATCTCTATCTTTAATGGAGTATGCCCCGTGACTCCTAGGATCAACACGCTCGAACAGAAGATTCAAGGTTTGACAGCGAATATGCAGCTGCTAATGGAACAAAACTGGGAGATCATGCTGGAGTTAAGAGGCTAGAGAAGCGCATCAGGTAAGGGGGAAGCGAGACAGCTAGGGTCTCACGTCCCTTGAGGACAGAGTCAAGATCGAATGCACGAGGACGAGAGCGCCTCGGTGCCTCGGTTTCGAGAAAGTCACCATGAAGAAAGAGCTTGCATCCCAGGGTCCTAGGAAGAGAACATGGAGGATATAAGGAAGGAGATGGCGTCGATAAGGGAGGCACTGAGAGGCAAAGCCCCGGCCACCATTGACAAGCTCATCCCTTCACCGCAGAGGTAATGGCCCATCCCCTCCTTGATAAGTTCAAACCACCACAGATGGAGATCTTTGACAGTGTCAAGGATCCTTTGGACCACTTGGAAGCCTACAAAATGCACATGAGTCTCCAGGGGCATCAGATGTGGTAATGTGTCGGGCGTTCCCAACCACGATCAAGGGACTCGCCAGAGTATGGTTTAGCCGGATAAAGGTTGGAAGCGTATCTAACTTCACTGAGTTAAGTCAGTAATTTGTCGGCTAATTTATTGGAGGCTAGTGGCACTGCAAGCTGGCGACTCATCTCTTGAACATCTAACAAAATAAGGGAGAATTGTTGCAAGATTACGTGTCCCGGTTTAATAAAGAGACTCTGTAAGTCGAGGATGCAAACAAAAATATGGTGGTGGCAGCCCTGATGGTAGGATTAATACCCTCTAAGTTCCTATTCTCCCTATCCAAGAACTCCCCGACTAGAATAGCCAACCTCATGGTGAAGGCACAGCGACACATGAATGCCGAGGACTCTCTCAACGCCAGGCAAGAATGAGTTATCGGGCTTAACCCGCAACACGATAAAAGAAAGCAGGAGTAGCAACAGGTGCCCGAGGAAGATAGAGGTCCTCAGGCAAGAGAAGGAGGCAGCAACCAGAGAATTAGACCGCGAGTCAACCTCCCCCAGAGTAATTTTTGAACTACACCCCCTCAATACACCTGTGGAGCAGGTATTTGTGCACATATGGGACGACTCTAGTGTCAAGTGGCCCAACAGAATCCGTGCTCCACCAGAGAAAATGAGTCGCGATAAGTACTGTCATTTCCACTAGGACCACAACCATGACACCAACGACTGTTTTAACCTAAAGGAACATATCAAAGCTCTAATCCAAAGAGGCCGACTGCAAAGGTTTATCGCAAGACCATAACAGGTTAAACGTGAGAATACCCGTAGAGACCCCCTAACTAGAGAAGAGAGAAGACCCGAAGGGCTCGTTGGGGAGATATAGGTGATTTCCGGGGGCTTCGCAAGAGGAGGAGAGTCTAGCCCAGCTAAGAAGTTGTACGTGAGGCAAATCCATGCGGAAAAGAATCTACATCTCATGACGATAGAGAGACCAGTGAAGCAGCTCAAATTAGAGTACCCGCCTATCACCTTCTTGGTGGAGGATGCTCGAGGGGTGAGCCAACCACACGATGATCCGTTGGTGGTAACATTGGTCATTTCAAACTATCTCATGCACCGCATCCTCATCAACAACGGCAGCTCAACATATATTCTTTACCTCCCCACCTTTGAGCAAATGGGAATCGGGCGGGACATGCTCAAGCCTGTCCAGACACCATTGGTGGGATTCACAGGTGACCGCTTGCTCCCATTAGGAACAATCAGCTTGCCCATCACAATAGGCAAAGGAGAATGTCAGGAGACCAAAGCAGTAGATTTCCTGGTGGTCGATTTCCCATCAGCCTCCAATGCAATACTTGAAAGGCCTATGCTAAACCGGTTAAAGGAGGTCACATCAACGTATCATCTGTTGATGCGTTTTCTAATAGATTAGGGAGTCGGGGAGGTTAAAGGCGACCAGGCGGCTGTGAGGGAATGCTACATGGCATTACTCAAAGGAGGCCCAGGTAACAGAGAAAATATGTCCATCGATAGCCTGGAAGTCCGAGATGAGAAGGCTTAGGTATTAGCGGAACCAGGAGGAGAGCTGGAAGACATTATCCTCAACCTTGACACGCTTGACAAAACCACCAGGGTTGGATCAAACCTACCAAGAAAATTTACGGTTCCGCTGTGGGACTTCCTTGTCAAGAACTGGGATGTGTTGGCTTGGAAACATGAGGATATGCCGGGGATAGACCCTAGGGTAGTCGTACATAAGTTGAATGTTGACCCGACATCAAGGCCTATCAAGCAAAAGAAAAGAAACTTTTCCCTAGAGCGCAATCGGGTGATTGTGAAAGAGGTGGAAAAGTTATTGGTGATCGGTTTCATAAGAAAAGTTTACTATCCCGACTGGCTAGCCAATGTGGTGATGGTATGGAAGCCAAACAGAAAATGGTGAATGCATGTCGACTTCACCACACTCCCAAGGATCGACACACTGGTGGACTCGACAGCAGGTCACCAAACCCTTAGCTTCATGGACGCTTTTTCAGGGTATAACCAGATCAAAATCTACGAACCCGACCAAGAAAAGACAGCCTTCATCACCGATCGGGGGCTCTACTGTTACCAAGTGATACCCTTTGGACTGACGAATGCCGGAGCTACTTACCAAAAAATAGTCAACAAGATGTTCAAGGGTCAGATTGGAAGGAATGTCGAGGTATATGTAGACGACATGCTGGTGAAGAGCCTCCAAACCGAACAACACCTCTCGAACTTAGAC
>JAOXJP010289043.1:0-18956 GCA_025762735.1 Platanus orientalis | reverse complement strand
AAACTTGAAACTCTGATACTAACTTTGTCACGCCCTGAAACCTATACTAGTACGACTATGAATTTTGACATATGACATTAACATCACTTCACTTTACATTCATTCAATCATAACTTGTATAAATTTTTCACTTTCTTTACATTCGTACACAATAAAATAATACATCAATTAATTTTCAATGATCACATAATTAATCACATTCTGATAAGTCAGACATGTATAAAATCCCATAACTCATAAACCATAATCCTGTAATTAATCCATAAAAAATGTCTACCATTCCCATTCAATCAAATAAATAGTCTAATATAATCAAATCCATCATCTAAAACTAAATATTAAAATCCCTAATTTGTTACATTCTTTAAAATTCAAACTAAAATAAAAGTCTCTAATCCAAATAATTAAAATGAACAAGTGTTCGGTCACTAGTTTTCTCTATTTAAAACCACTACTCCGCAATCTCCTCATCATCTATGGTGTCAGATTAGAAATAAGTTCGACATAGTTAATAAGAAAACAGTAAACTATGGAAATAGTGGATCAAGTCTTGGCATGATTTTAGAAACTAAACAGATACTTTATACATTACTAAACATTTAATAAAAATTACAATTCCATGTACAGAACATAAATCAATAATAACATATACCTTTACATATATAAAACAGAACAATTCAGATCATATTTCATAATATAGCTAATACAATATAGAACATAACATATATCTGCTATCAAGCTATAACATATAATAGTTTGCACCATTTAAACCCTGGTGAGAAAGGTTCAGTTTGAACAATTTAAACCTAGGTGAAAAGGATCCAGTTCGCACTTATTATACTCAAATGAGAATGGTTGCTACTACCTCCTATGTAACAAACAGTAATGATCTATAACAGTTCGCACCGATTATACCCAGGTGAGAAAGGTTCCTTCAATAATTCCCCTTGATGGGCAAGGTGGCTTCTTGACAATACATATCATCCTCTTACAGATTCAATCAAATCACATAGTCCATAAAAGCAACATATAACAATTCTTTACATTTACTATTTGAAAATGATATATAAGAACATGTTTGATCCAACTAGGCACAATCTATAGAGCATGTGTACTCTAGAGAATCACTAATGATAGGATGTAAAAATCAATACTTTTCTTTATAAAATATTATTTAAGAATATTAAGAATAAATCAAAAGATTAAACATATAGGTTCTCTTACAAATCAATAAACAAATATCTCTAAAAATATTTGGAAGATCAAAACAATTGATAGAATAACTTTTACAATCTTAAAAAGCAAACCCTCTTTAAAACTCTTGATTTTCCATTAAAAACATAGTTCTCCATGTATTAATAATACAAAACGGAATGAAAACCGATGATTCAAGTCATTAAAATCATATAGAATTGAAGATTAATAATTTTAAATCATGTTCTTATAAAACTATTTAATCTCTTTTAAATATTTTGTTTTAAAATTTTAGGCAAAGCCAAAACCATTGAAGAACGATTTAAATCTGGTTAAAAAATGAGTAAAACTCTTACAAAACAGAATCAATGGAGTTCTAGAAGCCTAAAAAATGAAATCAAAACAATAGTTTAGTTGTGTTATTACAAAACATTTCTTTTCCTTTATAAAACAAGTTTTTAAGAACTTATAATGATTCAAATCTATAAAAAAAACAATCAAAACCTCTTTTACAAAATGAGATTAACAAGGATCTAAGAATTTATGGAATCAAAACAAAACAATAGTTTGCATTTGTTATTACTTCTTGGTGTGTAAAAATCATTCATAACTTTATTCTTCAGAAAAATCTCCAAAACTTTAACAAAACCTAGTTTTTCTTCTTTGATTAACTTCCTCTTAATTCTTGCTTTAATCTTTGTGTTTTTGTATCTGATTAGATCAATAACTATCCCTTATATAGTTCCTAAGAGAGCCCCACTTCGTTTGGAAACTTTCTTCTTTGATTTGGAAGCTTTCCAAATCAAAAAATCATGAAAAATCATGAAAAAACGCGAAAAAATCATGTTTTAGCGTTTTGCCCAGAATGACCGGTCATGGGTCTTGTATGATTGGTCAGGCAGAAAGACATATTTCTATTACACTCAATGGGTGGTTATGACCGTTCATTCAGTCTATGACCGGCCATTCGTTATTTATTTATTTTTCAACTTTGTTGCATTTTACGAAAATGACCGTAACTTCCTCTAGGAAAGTCTAAATTGATCGCCGTTCATTGCATTGGACTTTATACTTCCATACCTATCCAAGGGCATAAGTTTCATTCATAGATTCTTTCTACATTTTCATTGGTACCTTTCTAAAGTTGTGTCAATGTTCAGATCAATATATGTGCATTTAAGTGGTCCTATGTGTGCACTGAGCTCATATAACATGTATAAACATTCTAAGTGTGACAAATGTATAGCAATATGTGCGTCCTAGTACGGGGTGTTACAAGCTCATCTCACCAAACTCAAGCTGACTGCTTTTGACCCAAATTTTGAAACTTAATAGCCCATGAACCAAATCTGCTTCTAGGCTCCTAGTGGCTAAAGGTATAACTGATTGAAACAGACCCAACAGCCTTATATGATAATAGAGAATGATTGTGTTGACAGACCTCTATAAGCATGCCATTGATTGACACATGATGGGTTTTTGAATTTGGTCTCTTTTTGAACACCTACTTTTTCATCTGAACACTTTTTTGTATGTTTTTAACCCCAAAAAGCAACACAAAATGTCAGCTTATCATTCACCATACACACTACAAACACTTTTTCATTACAGAACATTTTCTTCCTATAATAATGAACAAGCTGTATTTGTATGTAATTATGTATTACGTATAGATGTATAGATATATTTAACGTATACATAATAACATAATAAACTATATCAATATACAAATATAAAACCATTAACAAGCCCAGCTTTTAACAAGCTGAACTAGTGTAGCTCTCAGCACAGGCTCACTTAGCTAAACGAACTCAAATGGATGCTCAGCTCTGAGAACTAGCTTTAAACAAGACTAGGTCAGCTCATGACATGCCAAACTCCGAGCCGAGCTGAGACAGCCCTAAAGGCATTAAATGGACAAGTGGAAGGCAGAAATTGACTTGGGTTGAGGTGGTGACTAGAAGATATGAAGTTGGGATAATGCTTCGTTGAGTTGAGTTTAGAGGCACAAAACAAGAGTGCACAAAACAAATTTTGGGAAAAGTCTGGAAATTGAAATTCAAGAGTGCACAAAACAAATTTTGTAACATCCTTCGAAACAGATTCATTATAAAACAAACGGATTACTAAACCATGACATGAAAACAAATAAATACCAGTTCAATTATCAAATAATGTCTGAAGCCCCAGTATCACATAAGTAGGCAATCACCCTGTATCCAAGTATCCAAAGTGTGATTAATCATTATTATAATTGAAACTTATTTATGAATTCACTCGCTGGCATATTAATCATAGAACGTTCTTCACATAAATGCATAATTGGTGCATGCAAATTCACAAACATCTGGATTCTTCTGGAAAATCGACCATTTCTAGTCCTGCTATGAGTTCATGAGCCGTTCCATGACCAACTCAACAACTGCAGGAGCATCAACGGTGACAGCCACCTTCACAGTGGGTTTGTTGGACCATTCAGTGACTTCTGCAAACCTGTTTTATTTTTACAAAGGTTGAGCAAATGACTCAGCAACAAGAACATAAAAATTATAATCTAAAGGTAACCAAAGGGTCTAATAATATGTAAGGTACATCAAAATCATGATTAAAGGAAGCAAAATTAATAAATGCATAATTTAAAAATAAATAAATAACAAAAAAACAAACAAAATCACTCCTTTTATCGTTTCAAAAGACATTTGTCCTCAAGGTTAAACATAATATACAGAAATTATTAAAATTAAAAAGGTAAATCACTTGTTTTTCAATCCCTCATCAGCAAATTAAAAGAAATCATTCATTCATATTGTTTTACAAATTAGAGATACTTTCTGCATAAACTGTTACATATTTGTCAATTTTGCACCACCAATCTAAAATGTCACAATGATTGACTGCATTTATGTTTTCGTAAGTACAAAAGTTTCCCAGTTTCCTAGATCATCTTTTCCAAAAACAAAAAAAACAAAAATTGCAATAAGGCCAGTCCACATTGAAGCACTTTTCTTGAGACAAAATATATCATATTTGTTTCTTTAATTATATCATGCTCATAAGCTTACTCCAAGTATTTCCTTTTATATAAACTAAAGCATTTCAAAAACGTATCTCAGAATGAGAAACAGTGTTGCATGGACTCTCTTCTACATGGATGAAGTATCCATGTCAGAAATGCATTGGATTTCAGCACTCCACGTTCTTGAATGAAACTTCTGGATTTCCTTTTTCCTCTTGTCATTTTTTGTTTGACATAAACGGACATCTAGCATACCTTATTCATCCCATCCCTCCATAGAAATTTTAGTGGAGAAGCTTCTTCTTTTTTTTTCGAACATAACTAAGGGATCAACACCAGGTAATGACCTTTTATTTATTTAAGCCCTTTGTAATATCTATATGAATGTTGCAATTCACAAGATGTTCAATTGTTTTACAACAAATAATTTTCTTGCAGGAGTGCCCAAATAAAAACTTTCTTAGCTCTCTAACATGAAATGGATTCTGGCTACCACGTCTGTATTCTTGCAACACTGGTATGAAGTAAACCATGCAGAAGTCTTAGGTTAAAGGTTGAAGGTAATGTATATTTTTCTTTTTTCTTTTTTTGGGAACAGGATAGCAGTTTATTAAAAAAATAATACGAAGACATAAAGAAAGTTCACCAGGAGACCAGGCAGAAAGAAAGGAAACCCCAACATTGAAAGCCTTCATCCCACAAAGAACACCAAAGCCTCTTATCGAAGTCCTCCCTACTAGACTACTCATAAAGATATTTATAAATAACAATACAAAAAGTGTCCTAACTCAATAATACCCTAAAAAATTCTGCCATTTCTTTCTTTCCAAATGCACTAACAAAGGGCAGCTGGCATGAACCTCCCAACATCTTTAAGCTCTCCATCCATGGAAGCTAGATGCCACCCGGAGATTAGATGATACACAAGCATATTATGTATAGAAGAAGAAGCTCGAGGACCCTGGATAGTCCCCAAGACATGTCCAGTAGTTTAGGGATTTTTAGGGTTGTTTTCATAAATTTTAGGGTTATTATATTAGGGTTTTATTTTATTTTAGGATTGTTTTTAGATTTATTTTAACCATTTTTTTCAATGTAACCAAGCCATAAGAGCCTGAGAAAGAAAATGTGACTTAATTTAGATTTTATGTAATAAGGCATTAAATGCTAAGGGTTTAGATGCAATTAGGAATTTTATTTGAAGTCTAAATAGGAGTCTTGTTTAGATTAGGAGTCTAGCGGTTTATGTTTATAAATAGAGGAGCATTAGGTTGTAATTTAGTTATTGAAGAGTAATTATTAAAGTTGTTGTTGCTCACGGTGGAGCTTGGTTTTTCTTCCAAAATCCCTCACAACAAGTTGAGTCATTTCTTCTCTCTCTTACTTTCTATTTCTTTATTTTCTCTCTTCTTCTCTAATTCATCATCTATCTTCTTCTTATTCCTCTTTAAGATTTTCTGCAGAGGAGTTACTTTCCCCTCTTTTAATCTCCTATTTATACTTTATTTAGCTCTTTCTTTGTTCTTACACATCACCATCACTTTTCCCATTCCTCTTTTTCTTCTTTCTCTTCTTTTGCTAAGTTCTTGAAATCTAGAAAATTTCCAACTTTTATTTTTTTTTTATTGACTCCATCGTCAGCCTATAAAAACTTAATACCCTTTAAACATAACCTTCCTACATTTTCCCCAATTTTTATCATCAATTTCTAGGTTTCTTGGAAAACCCCCTTCTTGTACCCTAAACCCATTTCTTTCTAACTATACACCTATAAACCCCTTTTCTTTAATTTTATTTGAAAATCACAAAATCAGTGGGGGAGGGGGAGGGGACGACAGCTTGTCTCATGGTGTCCCCTCAGTTTTAAGGCTTCAAAATTGAAATCTCTCAAATTTAGGGATTCTGTTCATTTTTCTAATTTCTTCAATCTTTCTTTGATTTCTTCTTAATTTATTCATTTATTCATTATTTTGCTAATTGTTCAACTTTGGTTCAATTTCTTTAAAGATTAAGATTTTCCAATTTTTTTAAAAATTTTATAACATTATTTAAATTTCAAGAACCTATCTTTATGCCTTATTCTTAATTGATTAGTGTAAGAATCTTGTTTTCGTTGATATCAATTTTGGTATCAAATCCAGGTTTTATAGCTAGTTTCACCTAGTTGTAGTCTCGGGAAATCATTTGGAGATTGTTGAGGTTATGACCAAATTTTGTTACCGCATAGTGCAACCTTCAACCGGTAGGCCCAGTTCTATCTTTGGAGATTGATTCTATCTTTGGCTTTGGACCTAGTCACCAACAACAATACATAGTGCAACCTTCAATCGGTAGACCCAGTTCTGTTACCACATCCACATCATCATATGATCAAGAGGGTCAAGCCCCACGGGCTTGTCAGAATCGTCGGGGTTTTTTTAGTTCAACTTCTCATCCTCAGTATGTAGTGTTTGGCTTTTCACAATATGGGACGCCCTCGCGAATAGATGACTCTATATACGAGAGATACGTATATGACTATCGGGCATAGCATAATCCATCAATCTCTTGGCTGGATTATTTCCGCTTACTAAAAGAGCGGTTTCAACATCAATAGCAATAGCAACAACAATTTCAACAATATCATAAGAAGAACAGCCATGATGATTATCAACCACCCCGAAACTCTATGTGGTACTGATGAGGATTGAGCTGGTTGGTAGCAAGCTTGACACTTGTTGTAGTTGTACTTTTGTAGTACTTTGCATTATCAATGAATGAGAATGACATTATTGTTTGAGTTATACATTTGTATCATTGATTATGTTTTATGTATATGGATTTGTAGTTTTATTATACAATGTGTAGTGTTATTTATCAACATCTGACACTTAAAATTCTAGACATGTGCAGCAGCGTATCATGAGGGTACCGATTCCCAACTATTAATACCCAAGTGTGTAATGAAATGTAATGGTTTAGAAGTGTTTTATGATGCTTATTATAGCATTCCTAAAGTTTCATTCAAAATTTCCTAGGCTTACATAATGTTTCCATAGATTCCATAGGTGACATTGTATATCATGAGGGTGATGGTTCTCCCAACTATCACCAGACTTCCATTAACCAAAATTGTGAATTAAATGGATCCCATGAAAGACCTCATCCATCTCATCAATTTTCCCCAAACCCATTTGACCTAGCATATAACTCAGGAAATTCGAATTCACATGATCAAAAGCCCTCTCCAAATCTAGTTTGCAAAGGAGACATATTCCATTGCTTCTAAGTATTTTGTCCACACTCATTTACAATCAAAACCCTGTCTAAAATGTGCTTCCTAAAACAAAAGCCCCTTGCAACTGAGAGATGAGATTTGGTTAAAACCATTGGACCAAGGATTTCACTAAAATCTTAGATACTTCCAAAATAGGCCTATAATCTCTCAATTCCTTAGCCACACCCTTTTTTTGGATTATGGATACAAACGTATTGTTCATGTTTCTATCAAATGGTTCTATCCTAAAATACTCTTCCAGTGCTTTCATAAAATCCTCTTTCACAACTGTCCAATAATTTTAGTAAAAAGCGATTGAGAAGCCACCTAGACCAACAGGGGCTTTAACCCTTTTCCTTCCCTTACCACCCCTTAAATTTCTTCCACCTGAAAAGGGTGCTCCAAAATATCCATTTCCTTCCCCGAGAAGCTCCTAAACTCTAGATCATCAACTAAAGGTTTGAAAAAATGAGGTTCAAAATAAAGTTGCTCGCAATATTTCATAATCTCCTCATTGCTTTGAATACACTGATCTCCAAATAATAAGCCATGGATATGGTTTGATTTTTTTCCTTGCACTAGCTATTTTATGGAAAAATTTGGTGTTTCTATCCTTTTCCTTTAACCACTTTATTTGAGATCTCTGTTTCCAATAAATCTCTTCCCGAGACACCCACAATTAAAACCCTCTTTAAGTTCTCCTTCAGATTTCGATACCCTTCTTGAGAAGAGCCTGTTTCTTTAATTGCATCAAGAGCCTTTATCTTATCCAAACAAGCCTCTTTCTTGTTTTTAAAACTGCCAAAATTTCAATCTAGCCATTCGAACTTTTAATTTAATAATGAAACATATGCTTAGAGAACCTTGAACCACAATTTCACTCCCAAGTATGTTTAACAATCTCTAAAACAAATCCGAGGATCGCAACCACATCTCCTCAAATCTAAAAGGAACCGAGCTATAATCCTTCATCATAAGCTCTAACATGATTGGCATATGATCAGAGCCTCAGAGGTGGGCCTAGAGAGAGCCTTTTGAACATGCCTGGGAACAATCCTCCCCCTCAGGGCCTCCACACAATAAAGAAATCTGTCCAACCTACTTGAGTGGTTTGTCTTGGAAATTTGAATTTTTTTTTTTCCCTTTACAAGGGCTGTCAACAAGCTCCCTCATACTCACAAACTCATTAAAACTATCCTTTATTCTCGAATTCACACTCCTCTATTTCATATCATTGGAAAATCTAATCAAGTTAAAATCTCCACCAATACACCAAAGAAGACTCCAGTGTGCTTTCACATCATTTAACTCCTACCAAAAATCCTCAAATTCCACAATAAGGTTGGTCCATACATTCCCAAAAAATCCAATCAGACTCCTTCCCTATAATCCAATAAACCATTGACAAGGAAAGCCCCTACCTCAAAGTATTGAACCATAACTCTATCTTCATTCCATTTCATGAGAATCCACCTAAAGCCCCTATCAAAAGGAGGTCCATCCTCTACAATCTCGTTACTCATGCTTTCTATTTCTATTTCCAGTAAGTAGAAAACCATAAGATTAAATTTCCTAATCCCTTGTTGAATACATAATCTTCTACCTTTATTGTCCATACCCCTCACATTACATGAAATAATATTGGACATTCATTAGCTAAACTCTCAACTGCCCTTCCCCTTCCTCACACTTCTGTCTCCAAACCTTCAATCATAATTTACATTACTCTTCAAATTTTCAATTATTTTTTAAGCTCACATCTCTCTCCAGTTCCAATTGCATTTATCTCTCCAAATTTTCTATACTATTTCTCAATCTCCTAAAGCAAAGCCCAGGTTTCTTATACAAAACCGCAAAAGACAAACCTAGAAATTTACTAAAACCCTCTAATTTAATAGGAACCCAATCAGACATGATTCCCTTGTCCTCCTTTAAAGCTCCTTTCTCCAACTGTTCCGTATACACACAAAGATACATGAAACCTTGTAACTCTGTCACCGCTCACTCCTTCCAAGTCACCTTTTTCCTCATCCTCCAAATTAGATCTATTCTCCTCACTGCCAGAGGAGACACTGCAATCACAACATTCTCTTCTTCCTCACATCCCTGATAAGCCACCACCTGGTAACTGGTATTCCTTGTCCACATTTAGCACTTTTCCATTTTTTGTTCTTAGCACATTTTTCCTAAACAATTTTTTCACTAGCATGAATGATGCGGAACAAGAAAGAGCCCATATTCAGATTTTATGGGGTTAATGCAAGGATATTTTGGGTTTAAATTTTTGTATGGAAATTTTTTTTATTTGGTCAATTTCAAGCTAATCTGGGTTAGTTTCTTGTCAGTCAGTTTAAGGATATTGATTTATTTCCAAATAGACTAGGTCTTATTCAGTTTTAAAGAAAGTGAAAAAGATAATTATGTCACTTTTCTTTAGGCCCTATTTTGGAAGGTCAAAACTTTCCAGTTTGGGCTGATTTCGTTGCCATTTGAAAGGTTATCCTTTCCAACGGTAGCAAGACCTTGAGAATCCAATGTGATATGAAAGTTATGACCAAATATTGTCAGGGTATCACTTTGTGACGAGATTTAGTTAATTTAGAGGTTCTATTTTTAGAAGCCTAGTTAGAGTGGGATTTGGAAAGATTGTCATGCAAAGTCTATATATATGCTTGTAACCCAGAATTTTAATAATGAAGAATTAAATGAAAACTTTGAGACAGTATGACAGCTCTTCTTCTTCCTCCTCATCCAGAGATTGGAGACTTAGGTGAGATTTCTAGGGTTTGGAAGATTTTTGTTGGTGAGAGGCCACCCCTCCTTGGATTCTTTTGAAACCAAGTGATATCTTCTTCTTTCTTCTTCTTTTTATATGTTCTTATGGATGTTTGGTGAGAGGCCATTGACCCTATTGTATACGAAGTATTGTTATCCTATTAATTTTCAGCTTGTTCAGATACTTCTAGCCATTATTTTAACAGCCCCTATATCTGCCCAGAATTCCCAAACTAAACTTATGTTCCTTTGACATCCTTTTGTTCATTGTTTGGACTTTATCGTGAGTTCTGTGGGCGCATAACCCCCAGGTTAACAGCACCCCTTGGCTGTCCTGCATCAATGAAGTGACAAAATCTGATATGGCACAATCATAGTACCATCATCCCTAATTCCCTATATAAATCATGGGCAGGATACAAAGAAGAGGAATGAAGATTAGGATACATGAATGTCTGACCTATCTAGAGATGGTCCAAAGGAGTGCACAGATGAATCTTTTTTAAGAGCTCACCAGTGACATATTGAAAAGTCTGGACCTTGATCTGCCCCTTGCACCACCCGGAATATCCTCTTGCCTGATAAAAGACATACACCAGGGAGATTGAAAGAAACCCACATAAATTGGGCATAAAGCATGGCCTTCAGTCCTTAGAATTTTCCGCGATGATTGTTGATTCATATGGATTGTGCTGACACCTGGATTTTGCATCACAGGGCACCTAGAATCTGCTTCTGCTTCTAACAGCTCCCCATACCCTGATCCCCCCTAGCTGGAAGGACTCTGTTTATCAGAATTTTTCCACTGATCTTCTTCCGTGATCCAACAGATTGACCTCTGACCAGAATCTATCTTGAAGATGAAGCATTTTGAAGGGATAAAAGTTTAGGGAATTCTGAAATTCAGACACTTTTACCAGCTGAACCTCCTAATGTTTATCCTCCTAATGCTAATGTTTACCCTCCTCTTCCCTTCCATCTTCCAGCGACATTTCAGGGATCATATAATCCAGAGAAGAAAATGAAGTAGTTTCCGAATTCTCAGTTTCTATACTTGATCCTGCTGATGACACTTACTCAGGAACCCTGGCCAGAGTAGCATTCCCTGATTGGATGACCTTTTCTGAGTGCTGCTGAGATCTTCGCTTTGCCACTTCTTTCATCTTCTGGAAGATCTTCCCTTTCTTTTCCCTTCTGCTTGAGCTACTTCAATAATTATTTGAACCTGTGCACATACCTCCTTGTAGGATTTGAAACCCCCTTTTCGGGAAACGTCCGATTAGGAGATGAAACCATGCTCACCTTTGAGTCATTCCTCTTATCAGCCACGCATTCACCTTTGGCAAAGAAGATCACACTTTCTTTTTTGCTTGAACCCCTGCTACCTGCCCCTCTTCTGCATATATTCACCTTCTGCACTCTCGTCTCTGAGCAGAAGCTTTGACCTAGAGGAGCCCTTTTCGATGGCACCCACAAAAGGGCCTTTTATACCCTTATTTTTTAAGAAGTCCGCAAAGTTGGTCAGACAGCCAATTGGTTTCTTTCTGATTTTGACACATATTTTGGTGGCAAAATACTTATGGGCCCTTGCATTACCTATTAATTCCCTTTCCACCCTTCCCTTGTAATAAAGGTTATTACCCAGTGTTGGTCCCGTAATTATGGGATGCTGGGATGTGTGGACAGGAAACAGACCTAACCTTTGATAGGAGGTCCACTAGTGCTTTAGCTGATTATACTGGCTAAACTCATTTGCATGAGTATGTAACTATCTATGGAATTTGAGCGAAGCCAAATTTAACCAATGCAGAACACAGCCATCCCTAACCCAAGTTTCATAAAATTATTGTGTTTTTTTTTTTTTTATTGTTGTGTTAATCACCATTGCAATGAAGATTTAATGGTAATCAGTTTAACCGGTAGGTGATTATTACCGCAAGCCTAAAATGGTCCATCTAGGCCTTTAGATGGGTCCCGCATGGCCCTGTTAGACCTCTTTCATGTTGTGGCAACAACAGCAGTACTTTACTTGGATTCTAGGTGATTCCTGAAAAGAGTTCGTGGACTACTGGCCAGACAGTCCTTTACCAGTCCATGATTTCCACTTCTGTTAAATTTGGAGTCTTTAGCTGATTTTATTTTATTTAAATATGCATTGAAAGTTTAAAGTTTTAGTGTCTTTAGTAGAGCTTGAATTAACTGTTTTACAAGAAAGATATCTTAGGTAGCTCCAACTCTGAAAAGCTAAATTGTAAGCAAAAGTAGGTTTGGCTGACCACCCCTGCATGTCTATAAATAGGAACTGAATCTTTAAGACACTTTTATCAATGAACAGAATTTTCCCTCAAAGTGTGCTTTCTCGTGTGGATTTTCTTCTACACAAGTTCTTGGTGTGAAACGATATAGAGGTCCTAGATCCAAGGTATGGTGAACTCTTGCTCTTGAACAAATTATCATTAACTTTCTGGTTTCTTTCTTGAACCATCTGTCCTCCTGAATTCATGACTTTCTACTCTCTTGATTCTAGATCTTGAGTTAAATATTTTATCTTTATTCAAGTACTAGTTAATTGATTTTCAATTATTCTTTGAGTAGATATTTTCCTAAAAAAGATTATTAGTCTTAGCAACCCCAATCTCAATTTGAGAAATCCCTAATCCCTAAATCCTAACCCTATGCCAAACTTATCTTTAACATCCACCTTGATCAGTTTCAACTGAAGCCTTAGAATTCGATAATGATGAGAAACTATAGTTTGTTCTGCATCAGGAGTGCCCTTGTTAATAGTACGTGATAGATTTCCAATTTACAAGAAGGTGGATCTTCCTAGTACTTATTTGAATGTATGTGTACTGAAATTCTACATGTGATAATCCTAGAGGGGGGGGGGGTGAATAGGATTGATTTAAATTTCTTTTTAATTGTCCTAATTCAATTACCTTTAAGGTTGTCAATTAAATTTACCTTGGTGTTTTTAGCCAATTTTGTTTTGCACTTAATGGATTTTATGTTTGAATGTGAGTGTACTCAAATGTATTGTTTGTGCAATGATTCTAATGGTTGCAATGATTAAATAAGTAAGATGAATGCGAAGTAAGTTAAACACACAAGCAATCACACAATACGCAAGATTTATAGTGGTTTGGCACGACGGCCTACATCCACTAACAAAGCTCACAACCAGCTATATAATATTATTTAGATTGATATGAGTACAATCAAGGCTAAAATTGCAAAACCTACTACTTGTCTAACAAGCTAACCAACACCTGGTGTCTTTGACAAGTGTGGTCTATACTCCCGATGTCTTCGGTGGGAGTTTGGTCTACACTTCCGGTGTCTCCAGCGGAAGTGCTAAAGCCTAAAGAATGCACAATTGTACAAAGCAACAAGTACCTCTTGAAGGTGGGTTTTGGTCTTTCTCACAAGATGTCTAACCTCTAGAGAAGAAAATATAAGTGAAGCACTATAAAAAGTTTTAACCTTTGGAAGAAGTTTCCAAGTACCTAAGTATGCTGTGGTGGTCAAGATGAACAATAGATAAAGCCTACCACAAGAATAAGTATGAACTCCAAAAATATGGCAATGTGTGTTACCTTAAATTTGAGGAATGGAGTTTGGAGGTCTCTAGATACCTTCGGAATGAAGAACCAACCTCCTTTGGGCTTCCACCTCTTTCTTCTAGCAATGTGACGTTGCTTTTACAAAGGGAGGAAAGGAACCAGCTCACACTTCTCTTTAATGGATGCTTGAGAGCATGGAGAAAGTGTAAGGAGTGTCAGAGACTTGAAAAGCTAAAAACTACAAGCCAAAACCCTCTTTCTTCCTCAGAAACCATAGGGTTTTAGTGAGCATAAAAACTCTTTTATATGGTTTGTGGTCTTCCACAACCCTTGGATGAGAATCTTCAAAAATGGGTTAAAAATCCGCAACGTTCATTTAAATTTTTTTGTTGCTGCCCAGGTTGGAGAGCTCCGAGGCTCTCAGAGTACTTTGCTCTTTAGTGGAGCGCTCCAAGGGGCCTAGGTCTGAAAATTCTGCATAGACCCAAGCCTAGCTAGAGCTCTCTCCATACTTGGTGGAACGCTCCCCCTATGCAAAGCGCTCCCACTTTGAGTGGAGCACTCCATTTGCCCAGTTTTTCAGCACTTCTATTTTCTGGACATTCTTCAATGCCCCTATGGGCAAGGTGGGGTCTCTAAGGTCCTAAAGCACCTTGACTTACCTTCCTTACCTTTTTGAGTGCGGAACAAATGGATTAGGCTCGAACACTTCGGGATGAACCTCCCATGATCCCGAATAGCTTCCTTGGAGACTTCTTGGAGATGTGGTTTTCATGTGGTTGAGACCTAAGAACCTCCTAGACCCTAACATGACTCCATACATGTCGTAGTTTATACATCACATGTATTTTACAGTTTAATGAATTTTACAACTTACACATTTAAATACACCAATAATACAAGAAGGTGAATCACCTTCATATATTTTGATGCAAATTCCTCAATAGCTCGATAAGGTAAGAAGTCTTGCATGGTTCCTCCAATGCAATTTGGTCGTAGTTGTACTATGATATTTTTGTTTTTTCTCCTTAAACTATAAGATGTTTTTTTTCAATATCATTAGGCGCCAATACTGAAATTACAAGATTCCAATATCCAATGATCCTAAAGGGGGGTGAATAGGATCTGGCCAATTTCTTTAAACTTAGCTATTAAGTCCAATTTTAATTCAACTTGAATCTTTCTTAAACCTTGCACAAGCCACAACTACAATCCTCACTATGAATACTATCATAGACCACTATACTCTATCATGCACTATAGCGAACTATACAAGAGCGGGAGACGGGCTGATAGATTTCCTAATTTACAAGAGTTTATTTTTAATTATTACCTAAGGTGGAATGATGAAACATGATCCTTGCACCTGTTGCTTTATATGACTAGCCGGCACCATGACCTTACCAGCGCCTTGACCTCGCCAGTGTTTGAGTCCTCGTCGATGCCTTAAGTCCTCATCGGAGCATTGTTTCCCCAATGGTTTCATCCAACCACTTGCATTAACCCAGAATCCATCTCAATGCCTAGGTTCTGGTTTTAATCCGTGAGATGCCTTATCTTGCACTCTCCATTATGGAGTTTAGAGTTGAGAGGAAGATTTTTTGGAAACATACATTCAAGGATTTGTCACGAGTGAAAATTGTTGAAGTCGGAAGGGGTGCCATCATCCTAAACCCTGATGCTGTGGAATGGTTTGCTAAAGGAATTTTGGAGGCCTCCTCGCTAGTTAAAGGATCTAATAGTTGGAGGAAATTTAGAGAGGCCAACAGATCTCTTTTATTTAAGATTAGAAAAAATGTCCAGGGTCGTTTTATTGCCCTTTCTGCCTGCAAGGCAACAAAAATATGATGCGATTGTGCATCCCCAATGGTAAGGAGGGACTGGGGTGAGGTGGTTTTGCAACATTTCTGAAGTCCCGTCTTGATGGGAAGTTTATTCCCACTGATTCTCCTACGAAATCAAACCCTTGGAATAACCCTCCCTCTCTTCATCCTTGGAAGAAGCAACAACCGGATGCAGCTCTCGACAAATCCATTATCTAGGGTAACAAGTGCCTTAGAACTGAGTGGGGAGGATCGTGGGTCTGTGAAGATACTGGGAATCTGTAGGGGTGGAAAGAAGTCATCAGCGTTCTTCAACATGTGTTGAGACTCAGAATCACTCTATATCCTTTTGATAGACAAAAGGCCATTCTTTACAATCTTCCAAACTCATCGGAGGAGGCAATGACATTACTAAGAAATTTATCCCTTCTGCTCTACAAGTGGGAACCTAAGGTCAATAGGATTGACAGTAGGGTTTTGCATTCGGGTTGTTGGCTGGGTCTTTGTGGCCTCCCTTTCCACTTATGGAAACCGAAGGTCTTTTAGGTTTTAGGGGGGTGCTGTGGAGATTTGTTGAAAATTGCAGAGGCCACCATTAATCTCGTGAATTTGACAAAAGCATGCATCATGGTTGATGTGAGGAATAGGGCAAAGATCCCTTGGGTGATCCACTTCCATGACGAAGAATCAACATATAGTGTTTGTGTGTCTACGATTGAAGAGGTTGATCCTAACTATGACTTCTCGGCACAATATGCCTTCCTCGGTCCCAGAAGGTGGTTTCCGTCGGTGGATGAGGCTGTCTACGAGAGCCTGGCTGTGGAAAACGATGAGGCTAATAGTTGGACACTTGTCAATCGCAAAAGGAAGGGTAAGTTGAAGGTGGGCTCTCTATCGGGTTGTGCGTCAAAAATCTTAGGTTCTAAAAAGAGTGGGAGACTTTCAAATTTTAAAAACCTTATTGGGGAATACGGGTTATTTTTGGTTCATAGCCCATAGGGCCCATTATGGATAATGTTGATGGGCCTGTGGGTTGAGGAGCCCAAGGGAGTCGCTTTCTAATCTGAAGCCCTAAAAAGCAGTTGAAGCTTTTCGGAAGGGGGGGAGAATGTCATATGTAGGCCGTTGCGTATACTGCATGAACTGGTGGGAAATCATGATCCTGTGAGGGTGGAGCTGGATTCCCGATCATGCAACGCTGAGGGAAAATCCATCCTTGGCAGATATAAGCCTCTTGGGAAATGCATCAACATTCCCCCTTGTGGAAATCACGAGATTTGGTCTAAGGACCTGGGATCCAATGGTTGTTGTGAAGGGGGTTCCACGGGGGATGTAGGGCTGATCTCCGACACGTAGAGGACGAATCCCAGATTTGCCTGAAAATCTTTGGCTCTGGGGGGATCTTCGGAGGACGACGCACCTTCTGAGTCATCTTCTTCATCTGGACTAGTTAGTGTGCATTACTCTCATCATTCAGTACGTCTAGATGAGCTGACCGGTGAAAATCCGATGATGGCCAATTTCTTTGAGAAGGATGGTGTGGTTCCTTTATGTCTTCCATATTTGGCAAGTGATCGTGAAAATAGGGAAGATTCAGATTCGTCAAGCTCTGTCCATGCATGTTCAGGGGAAGTGACCTGTGCTACTCTCGTTGTGGCTCTACATGTGCAAACTCATGAAATGGGCTCTCCCCATATTAGCTGTGATCAGGAGATTTCCGAAGGATCACCGAAATTGTCTGTCATTCCAGGTGCCCCTAACTCTTCCCCAATTCAATCTCCTGTGTCTAATTTTCATAAATCTTCATGTAGCTAGCATTCTATTAAAAAATCAACCCCTTCCCCTCTGTCTCCTGCTACTACTTTTGTTCCTTCTGAAAGTTTAACGCAGAAGGTTGGTAATCCAAATGGAAAATTGACTGAGATTGAGTGCTCATCCCCTTCATTCCCAGAGGCCTTTATGAGCATTGTGATGGAATCTATGATGGAGAGGGTCAAGGAATTGATTTCAACTAGGTGTCTAGAAATTGGTAAGAAGCTTATAAATCAACAGTATACAGTTACTACTCCGACTGGCCCAATTATGAAGCATGGGGATGTGGAAGAGACAGAAGAGGATTTAAATGGGGGGCTGATTTTCTAGGATGAACTTTATAGATTGGTGCAGGCAAAGGTGGACACATTGGAGAAGGATTTAGGCATTAAATCTTCTCCTATGAGGCAACAAACAAATGTAGTTAGAGGGAGGAGTAGAGAGGTGACTAATTTATCCTTGGATATAAACTATGATAGTTGTCTAGGTTCAAGGGGGGCTCGGCTTGTTAGAGGTTCTAGAAACTAAGGTTCATGGGGTTCTAAGAGTTGCCAATAAAGATCATACCATGGAATGTGAGAGGCCTTGAGAGTGCTAGGAAGATAGTTCTCATTAAAGAGGCTTCGAAGTAGGTAAAGGCAGATATTGTACTATTTCAAGAATCAAAATTGGAGGTTGTGGATAATAAATGGATAAGGGGCATCTGGGGTTCTAGGAATAAGGGATGGGCTTTTCTTCCTTCTTTTGGTGCATCAATTGGGTAGATTATTATTTGAAAGGAGTTATTTGAGATGGTTGAAATGCTTCTAGGGGCTTATACATTCTTAATTATATTCAAGAACATATTGGATGGGAAGTTTTGGTGCTTAACTTCTGTGTATGGTCTTGTTAGACCGTATTAAAGGGAGGTGTTTTGGCTAGAGTTATCAGATACTTAGGCATTATTGGATATTCCCTGCGGCCTAGGAGGAGATTTCAATGCTGTTTGGATGTCACAAGATAAAAGAGGGGGGTCTAGAACTACAATATCTATGAGGGTTCTTAATCATAGTTCTAAAACTCGCCCGATCCGGGCTCGGATCGCCCGGATCGGATCGGGATCAGTCGAGTCTGATGTCGATTTTGAAGTATAATCGGGTATAGCAAAGGATCGGCCGATCCATGCACCAGATCGTCAAATTGGCTGATCTAGAGTTCCAGCGTATGGATCGGATGATCCTGAGCCAGATCGGCCGATCTGGAATTTGATCGTCCTGGATCGGCCACTCTGACGATCCGATTCAAGATCGGCCGTAAATATCAAAATAGCAACCGTAACATAGTCTCTCTCACTTTTGCTTATTTCCTTCTCTCATGCTCCGATTTCCCTAATTTTTTTTTTTGATAAATCACATCCTAACACCTTTGTCTCTTGTTTTAAACAAGTTTTTGTGATCAAATACTTGTTTTGTTGCGGATTTGAGTGGATTGAAGGAAGAGGTTTTGGGGTTTTTGCATAAAACTCAAAAATGTATGAT
>JAOXJP010289032.1:0-18956 GCA_025762735.1 Platanus orientalis | reverse complement strand
TTTATGAATCTTATTCTTATCTTTGGACTTTTATTCATAAAACATGTTAAAAATTATATTTTTTTTGGACTAGAAATCAGTTAGATAGGCTTTAACTAACATAATAAAGTTTTTAAAATTTTTTTAGATTTTTTTGATATTTTTTTTAGGACAATCCGGCTACTGGCTGATCCGTAGTAGATCGGCCGATTCATGAGTGGATCGGATCGGGATCAGATTGGGATCGCCCGGGTCAGATCCCGATCCCGAGTTTTTAATCTATGTTTACAAGCCTCGAGTGATGATGAAGAGCAGGAGGATAGTTACCTAACTGTCATGAGACCTTCCTATTCTAGCTATCCTTCATCCTCTTCACCCTGTTCTCACCTAGGCTGCTCTAGAGGAGGATTGGCATAAGATTACCATTTTTTGTACCTTTGCCAAGTGTGGTGAGAAGACTTGCAGAGTTATCATAGACAGTGAAAGCTACATAAACGTGGTTTCTACTGATAATGTGAAGCGGCTCGGACTCACCAACATCCTAGACCCTCAGCCCTACCGAGTGTTGTGGATAAATTCCTCTTCTCTTCCTATCACCCATAAATGTCATGTGCCTATCGAGTTTGGCAAGTACCAGGACAAGATATGGTGTGACGTCGTGTCTATGGATGTAAGGCATATGATCCTAGGCCGACCTTACCTCTTTGATTTGAACGTTATATTTGTATGGCAAAACCAACACGTGTGTGTTCGAGTTCAAGGGTAAGAAAATCAAGTTCACTCCTCTTTCACAAAAAGCCTAGTCTGGAGGTAAGAATCCGGTAAATAAAGGGAAGAATGTGAAGGTCCTCACTAGCAGACCTTGAATATTCTTAACCCGAAGGAGTTTGAGGAGGAGGTTCAGGATGATGCACTAATGTTTACATTAGTCACTAGAGTAGTGACCCCTGATCCTAGTTTTGATCTCCTAGCTGAGGTAGAGCCTTTCATCGGAGAGTTTATAGAGATGTTCCCTGAGGATTTACCAGATGAGCTTCCACCAATGCGTGATATTCAATACACAATAAATTTGGTTCCTGGAGCAACTCTTCCTAATCTACCCCATTACAGGATAAACCCTACAGAGCATGCCGAGTTGAAGCGACAAGTGGATGAACTATTGAGAAAGGGTTTTATCAGGGATAGTATGAGTTTGTGTGTCGTACCTACGCTTCTTACACCGAAGAAGGATGGTTCCTGGAGGATTAATAGATCTTCTCCAATTTGTCATTTTGTGAAAGAATTTTGTGTTGTGATCTCCATCTTTTAAGCAAGTGACCCTAGACCTCTATCACCACCCTATCTCTTCCATCTTTAGCAAGGAGTTGTAATCACCTTCAACCTTCCTTTTCTCCCCCTTCTCCTCCTCATTTAAGTCATCCTACATCCCTTTGCAATTGAGAGACTCTAACTTGGATAGGCAAGATAACTTCCTTGCCTCCACGCCACCAAATTCCTCCTTTCATTTGACAATGCGGTCCTTCAGCATTTTTAACTTTTGACCAAATTTAAAGCTAGGTGAGCCCTCCACTACAAACTCTTCCCACCATTCCTTAATTTTTCTCTTTGAATCCCGGAATTTCCAACCACATCAGTTCAAACTTGAAAGGGCAGGGCCCCCAATCTAATTCCAAAAGCCTTAAAAGAATTGGAGAGTGATCTGAGCCTGGACCAAAAAGTGCCTCTTGAGAAAAGGTATACAATTCCAACCAATCCGGGGAAAACAGGAAGTGATCCAACCTACTACTTGCCTTGCAATTTGACCAAGTAAAAGATGCACCCTTCAATGGCAAGTCCACCAAACACAAGTCCTCAATAAAATCATTGAAGCTCCACATTTGTTGAGAATAAGTAGTTGCCCCCAACCTTTCCTCCAGGTTCCTAACTGCATTGAAGTCTCCCCCCAAACACCATGAAACATTCTAGTCACTACACAATTTGACAAGCTCCTCCCTAACCATACCAAAGTTAGCCTGATTTGAAGGACCATACACCCCTGAAAAAGCCCATATGCAATCATCCACTTTGTTCCAACATAAAATTGAAGTACTAACCAATGGATTTATCTAACACCTCCACCACATTCTTATCCCAAGCAACCAAGATTCCTCCCGTGGCATTAACAGCCGATTTGTAAATATAGTCAAAAGGCCTCTTATCCCACATATCAATGGTAAAACCTTTTCCCAAAATTTTAGTTTTTGTTTCTTGAATATTAATTATATTCACTTTCCACCTATGCATCAAGTCCCGAATAGCCCATCTTTTCTCCACCCTCCCCAACCTCCTAATATTCTAGGTACATATTGTCAGCCTCATCATGAGTTATATATTGAGTCAAAGTTCTTCTCTCCTTCATCCTGGATCTTCCCATGACTTCTCTTTCATAGGTGACCTCAGATTTTAAATTTCTCAACTCCCTTGATTTCCTTCCACCTTTAGGTCTTTCATAGCATCCCTTCGTCTTCCTAGGACTCCAACTTCTTCGTTCGATTTCCCAAAAGAAGTCTTCAATTCTATCCTCCACAACTTCGAATGCACACCCCAGCCTTCTTTTAACCTCGGCTACTTTTTTTATCATCCACTTTGATTGCATAGTAGAGGAAGGGAGCATTAAGAGTGGCTCCACATCCGTAACACCATCTTCCCCAACACATTCTGTCATCTGATCACCCCAACTCCTACAGTCTTCGAGGGATGCTTCTGATGTGTAATCGCCCCACCGACGATTGTGCCAGGTCTTCCCCATCATCCCTTCATTCTCCTCTGTCTGATTATACTGGATCAGAGCCTATATCCGTGGTTCCATGTCACACCAAGACTTGCTGCAACCTTCCCCCGAGACAATATCCCCTTGTGAAGAGTAGATTGACTAATTTTTTATTCTATCATCATCATCATCCTCTTCGTCATAGGTAAAATTGGAGTCTACTATCGCTTTTCCCTTCCCAATCACTTCTGCTGCTTTTTTCTAGCCACCACAAGGAGCAATTTCCTTGATAACTACTCCAGGAAAGGTTACCTTCTTCACCCCAGTCTGATCGTCAACATCGATATCATCGGATTTGTGAATTTTTTATCTCCAAATCTGACACGTCCAACAAAATTTTGCCACCTCCATCGTTTCGTTGATGGATGTTTGCTCTCCCTTTCGATTCAGTTTCTTCCCCATCTCTGGATGGGATTCCTGTGTGTTTGCTTCTGATGATCCCCCAATTTCTCCGTCTGAGATGTGGCTATTAGGGATATGTCCCGTAATATTCCCCCTTTCCTTCTTCCCCTTATATGAAGCCCACGCAATCGAGGGTGGGCTTCTTCCTTCTTATTGGGCCTATGCCAAACAGCCTTATCCCTGTCGCCCTTTATTGGGCCATAACCTTGGGGTTGGGCTTATCTTTTAACATAACCTTCATTAGCCCGACCAAAGTCACGGCCACTAGCTCGATGCCAGATATTTTTCCCTCTCTCCTTCCCCTTTCCCTCCCTCGCCTACTGCCCCTTGGTCTTTATCGTACAATTCGAATTTCAAATCTCTCCCCTTCCCTTTCTGGCGAGAATCCAACCACCCTTCACCATCCTCCGATGTGCCGAGACCCTCCAAATCTCCCCTTGGCATCACCGTTGGCAACTCCCTTCTCCAAATTTGGCACTCAATACCTCAACACCCCATCTAAGAACCATACTGCTGGGAGCTAACTCCAGTCGCTTAACCTGCAACGCCACCCATTCCTTCGACTCCAGCTGCAAAGGCCCTACCTCCTCCAACCCCCCGCAGGACGCCAACCTTTTCAAAGGTTGAAAGGCCCTAGAGATGAATCGGGAGGCTATACAACCATATGGTTTTATGTTCTTCCTCCACCCTTTCCTTGCGACATCCAGCGATGGGATGCCAAACATCTAGAAACAGTCCACCTCCATCCCACCTGCGACAACCTTCCCGCACTACCCTCCAAGCTTCCATCTCCGACGAGAATCTAAATAGATATAGGACTTTTGGGAGATACTGCACCTGAAGCTCCCCTGAGACTTTCCAGGCTATCTTGCCCCAATATCTAAGGGCATTAATGCTCATCAGAGATCCAATCTCTCCCGACAAGACACGCCTTCAACTTCTCCTTTCTTGGCTCCATTTCTTTCTTGCTGAAGAATAGCATAGAATGCTTCCCCTCTCTCCTCACCTTAGGGTATGGAATCGTCGGCTAGATTTCATTTGCTAAAGACACTTCTTTAAATAGTTTTTTTGGTTCTGCCCCAGCCTTGATCCTATCCCGAACATCTACTGATGACCCCATCCCTTAAAGTCCTTCCAAGGTAGCCAAATCCTTTTTTTCTCACTGGGGGCCACCCATGGAGGTGGTCCCTTGCCCCGTCGGTAACGCCAATCACCACTTAAAGAATGGTGAATCAGTGGATCATATTTTTATTCACTACACCATTGCTATGAAGGTTTGAGACATAGTTTTAGCGAAGATTGATCTGTCCTGGGTGATGCCTGGAGATTGCAAGGATATGGTAGAGGGGTGACATGCGCTTAAGACATAAACATGCACGAAAAAAAAAGAACAAGATTTAGAAGAATACACTAACCCCATCTTACTGATATTTTTTGTGAGGGAGAGGACCCACTATACAATTCAATTAAGATTGGGAAGCTAGTATTGGATGAGGTAGGTGGACGACTGAGCTCTTAGATAGTGAATCAGATGGGAGTGGGTGCGGATGATTTTATGCAAACACAACAACAGTCCTAGTCCCAGCCCCAACCCCAGGTTATGGGTGGATTAGTTGATGATGAGATGACTGGTTGCATTCTTCTAACTCAAATGATGGGGATGGTGGTGGTGGTGGAGGCTTTAACAAGGAAGAGGGAGATGATGAAGACGAGGGTGATTATATGATGACAGAGGTGATGGAGGAGTGATGATAATGAGGGAGATGATGGAGGGGATGAAGGGGTGACGGTGGTGATGCTAGCATGACATATAGACCATATAGTGGTGGTGGGATGAGTCAAAGACCCCTTAGCCTATTCAGGAGATGATAGATACGCATATGCCACTCAGGATACAAACCATGGCTCACATCCTCCAACTCTAAGGAAGACCTATTAGTGAAAGGGGGTGGGAGTCAAAGGGGAGGGGGATGAGCCAAAGGGGAAACATCAAGAGGCCTTAACTAATTCTTCCCATCACACCATTGACATTTTAGCAGTGTCATTCAATGACATAAGCTTTAATAGGGATTTTTAGCTAGAAACATGCGTTCTTCCCTAAGTTCCCATGGTCTACTAGTACACAGAGCCAAGAGGTCTCGTGGATAAATTATATCTTTGGCTTTAGCCAGCAATAGCAGCAGTACTACTATGACTCGGCCGATAGGCCTAGTATCGCTACCGCATCATCATCGTCATCATCAAATGATCAGAAGGGTCGAGCCCCTCAGACTTGTCAAAGCCGTTGGGATTCTTCTCGCCTATGATATGTAGTGTCAGGCTTTCCACGACATGGGACACTCTCAAGAGTAGAGGATAGTGTATATGAGAGATACATTTATGAGTATCAAGCATGGCATAGTCCCTCTAGGCTCTATGACATGGTAGCAGTATTTCCACTTCCTAGAATATCAGTTTCAACATCAACAGCAACAAAAATATCATGAGAGGGAAAACCATGATAATTTTCAACCACCCCGTAACTCTATGTGGTATTGATGAGGACTAAGTGGTTGTTGATTAGGGTTTAGGGGTGGATGAGGTGGGTTGGAAGTTTTAGGAGTACTATTATTTCTCTATCTTTTTGTGTTATATTTTTCTAGTTTCACTGTTGTAGTTGTACTTTTGTAATACATTGCATTATCAATGAATGAGAATGACATTATTGTTTGAATTATACATTTGTGCTATTGATTATGTATGTGGATTTCTAGCTTTATCGTGTAATGTGTGATGCAGACAACATCATGCAACTTATGTATGTGCCACCACATAAGAGAACAAGGTTCAAGTCTTATGTTATGTATGGGTTGTTTTAATTATTTAAGGGGTGGGTTAATTTTATAATAAGGCCAATAGTGTCATGGTTAGTTTTGATTTTGTTTTTTGTTTTCATTTGTAATCCCGTTTTTTACTTTGAACCCAATTTTTCTATAGCCAAAACTTAACCTTTTGGCTTGATTTTAGTGTCATTAGATAAGTTATTCAGTTACCATTCTAATGAGACCAAGATTACGCAAATCCGAAGTGATTTGGGAAAGTTATGACCAAATTACTAAGGGGGTGTCAATAAAAACGGGAATAGTGTTTTTTAGAAAGTCTCGAGTTTTAGTAGTTTTAAATTTTAGGAAAGTAAGTTTTTTGTTTTAGAAAACTTGGGTAACAAGTTTAGGATTTTTAGGAAGTTTTTAATTTTAACAAGTTCTAATTGTTTAAGGTTGTAAGCCTATTTAAAGGCAACCACTCCCCCATAATTTGATAGTGAAGAATAAAAAGTTCTTGAAGATTTTGGTATTCCCAAGGTGTGGTTATGGCCATGTTCTCCACTCTAAGGGTTGATGCCATCGCCTAGGCTCCCCTTTCTCTCCGTGTGAGTTGTAGCACCCTAGTGCACTTGTGAGTATCTACCACACCCTCCCTCTTTCTCTAAGGTATCTCTCTTATTTTCTTCTTTTTCTATTTTTCTCTTAGTTTCTTATTCTCCTTTCTTTCTTTTCCCTTTCTTCCTTTTCTTCTTCATCCTCCATTAAAGCACCTTCAAGTTTTTAAAATTTCGCAATTTAACTCATCAATTCTGATTGGAATTTAATGAAATTTTAATTGTAAACCCTGACGCATGTAAACAATGGCTATAAAAATCCAGAATTTTTTTATGGATCAAATGAGCATTTTGGTAATTTTCGGGTTTTCTATCCAAATTTACAAAAATACCCTTTTGGGCTCTTTTCTTCTATTTTCTCCTTTTTTTTGTTGTAAATCCTTCAAATTTTCTTTTTGTGATTTTATTTCCTAATTCTTAAATTTTTGTGGCTATTTGAAATACTAAATTCAATTCTTGAAAACTTTTGCTTCCACACTTTAAATCTAACCACTTTTGGAGGGTTTTGGAATTACTTTACATCAATTTTTGGTATCTTCCCTTGTACTGTATCAATGTGTAGTACAAGGGTACCAGTGTGCAACAGTGTGTGTCACGAGGGTACCAGTTTTCAATTATTGATACCCAAGTGTGTAATGAAGTGTCATGGTTTATATGTGTTTAATGATGTTTATTATAACATTTCCTAAAGTTTCATTCAAAAATTCTAAGGTTTACATAGTGTTTCCATAAATTCTATAGGCAACAATGTATGTCATGAGGGTGATGGTTCTCCCCACCATCATAAATGGTTATTTTCTATATGTAATAATTCCTAAGTGTGTATTAGTGTTTATTTTATCAAATCCTGAAGTTTCATTAAAAATATTCCTATGTTTGGTTAGTGTTTCCCATTTTTCAACCGTGTCCCCACAATACGGCATGCGATACTAATACTTTATTCCTTGCCTGGAGATGATTGAGCACGACACAAGAACTGACCTCCACACTCATCATTTCTGGCTGAAACAGGGCAGGGTATTCTTCATCTCTCACCCCTAAGCTCGGAAGAGACACATCCAACCCCACCTGATTATTCATCACCAGCTGGGTATCAAAAGCCTTAGTAAAATGTCCAACAAGACCTTTGCCACTCATAGGCTGTATCCTCTGCTGATCGAAAGAGAGACAAAAAATAGAGACTTTTGACAAAACAAGCTCATGACACCCCTGAAAATCCACTGCCCCCAATGCAGCAAACAAACCGTCAATCATCAGACAATTAAACTCCATATACCGCAACAAAACCCGCCGTGGAGAGGCAAATCAAGCTTTTTAAACAAATGTTGATCCCTGGCAGATGATTTGACATCATAGATCACATTTACATCATCCTCACAGAAAACTATTCCCTTCGAAGAGGTCTCAGAGTCATCCACCCCACCAAAAGTTACAGAGGCCCTGGCACAAAGCCACAGCGAATTCTTTGCAATTTTAAATTTGGTATCAAAATCAAGGTTGTAAATGGACTAAGGTACGGAGCAGATCTCTTTAGATCCTTATTCAGTCCATTATCTACACATCAAAGCTGTATTTCTACCAAAATCATACGGAAACATTCGATTTCCTTTGGTCCAATAACAACTTGGTATGAGAGCCTTTTGGTCCTACATCACCAAAACTGCAAAACAGGAACATAGGGATAGAGATAGCAAACCTATAACTGCTAACATGTTGGTTTTGCAAATCTCAAACCCTTGAATTCAAATTTCCAGAATAACATCTTTCCACAAGTCCAAGTATCTTACACTCAATAATGAAGAAATAACAGTACGCACGTACGTTATACATGTAAGAACAAACGGACTAAAATAAGCCTCCATATGCACCGTTTGGCCACAAATATCAGGCGTAAAAAAGTAAAGAGTTAAAACTAAGAATGTAACCATTTTCTGGTTCACTTGGCACTAACATATACACTCAAGCATTCCAAATGCATTTAAATTCAAAATCAAATAAATGGGACAATATATTTTCACATGTTGACCAAGTCTACAACCTAGATTTCCATATGCACCCAAAAATTTCACAATCCACAATACATGTAAAAAATTTAGGTAAGGCAGCATATAGTAAACCTAAAAGCAAGTCAGTAGATGATATGTAAAAATAAACGAATACAGTAATTTACTTCCCACTCCAAGGATACAAACGTTTAAATAGAAAATTTTAATTTACCTCCTTTTGAGCTTCGCCTGTATTTTGTAGTGCAAACATCTTTGAAGAAAGGATGGCTACAAGAGAAAATGTTTACTGTTACAGACACACACCAAAGATACATACACCGAATGCATTCCAGATACAACATTCAAAAACATGAAACCTTACATTTCGCAAAGCACGACGTTGTAGAATATTATAGAGCTCAACAGGTTTGCAATAAATCGAGAGACTCTCTTCAGCCGCAATTGCTTCTTCAGCAGACAAATGGATCCGAGTATCTTGACGGCACATCTGATCTACAGACCTAGGAAGACTACAATTGCACCCAGGATTCCTGCACCATGCATGTGAATAAGATGACAACACTTCCTTTATTTACCAAGTCTCATATTGTAAATAAGTTATGCATGTATGTCAAAAATTTTGAATTGTCTAACTCGGAGCCAATAAAGCCATGTAAATAAGAAATGTATATTCTTCCATCAAGTGTAAGGTCCGTGTTATCCAGAACAATTTTTTTCAAGTGAACAGTTATTAAGATGCATAAATCATGAAAGAACATTGATAATATTTTCAATTGCAAAGAACCACATAAAAAACATAACAAAAGAACATCCTATGACATCACAAAACAATCAACCAACAATAAATGAAATTGTTAAAGTATCTCCCAAATTCACGACTTAAGATCCAATAACTGGAAGGATGTATTGGATCAGAAATTAACATCACAACCCCGATAATACATTTTTTTTCTTTCGATTGATATTATATAGTAATTTTATCTTTCAATTCTACGAAAACTGTTGAACAATAAGTACAAATATGCAGAGGAACTATCACTTTGCATTTTTTCAACAGCATACAATACTGGTAAACTGCAACAAAGATATATCAAAGGCTACAAGACATCTAATTTACATGATTTTGGACAACAATAGCTCATTTTCTGCTTGTTTATCAACAAGTAGTCTGTTTTTAATTCTACTAAGTTACCAAGGAGCTGGCCATCCTAAATATAACTGATCAAGAAAATAAGACAATTGAGTTCTTTTTTTCTTTGGTTTGGATTATTTCAACTGATATTTGCAGACAATGTAAGCTTCCAATTTGATGTTTGTTTTTAAAGGTGTTTTTCTTCTATTAATAATTAGAGTGGACTTCATAAAGTTTCTTTGATGTAGCACAAACTCTGGGGTAGCCCATTGTCTACCAATAATTTGGTTAAATCTTAGAAAATTCTACTAATCAAACATCCTTAGGGTTTTGAGCTGGATTCTTCCGTTGAAAGACTTCAGAAGGATTTTCTGTGGGAAGGGTGCAGTTAAAAAAAAAAAAAATGATCATCTAGTGAGGTGGGAGGTGGTGGTTCAGTTTAAGGAGCATGGTGTTCTGGGTCTGGGAAGAATTAAGAAGAGGAATTTGGCTTTGCTGAGGAAATGGCTTTGGAGGTTCTCCACTGAACAAGGTTGTCTAAGACATTCCATCATTCTTAACAGGACGAGATAGAAGCAAATGGGTGGGACAGCAACTAACACCTTCCTCGTTCTCAATCCTTGTGCAGGAAACATATTAACCAAGTGAGTCCTCTATTATTTCCTCATACTCGCTTTCTTGTTGGTGATGAGTCGAAGATTCATTTCTAGAAAGACCTCTGGTGGGGCAACTCTAATCTTGAGACTGCTCACCCATTGGTCTTCCGTATTGCTTTGCATAAGGATGCCAAGGTGTCTGAAATTTTTTCCCAAAGGCCCTTAGGAAATCCTTTGGAACCTCTTATTTTGTAGGGATCTGTTTGAATGGGAGGTTGAATTGGTAGGCAAACTTATAGATAATCCCAATCTTGTTTATCTCTCAAGCTTGAGTGAGGATTCTTGGATTTGGTCCCCATCCTCTGATAGTCACTTCTCTCTTCTAAGTGCTTTTTTTCTATTCTTATTGGTACCAACCCTCCTTAATCCCACTTCCTGGATTTCCATATTTGGAAGTTTGCAGCCCCTCCGAGGCTGAAGGCCTTTTCGCAAATCGCCTCCTTAGATATGCAAAATACCTTGGACATTCTCTAAAGACGGCAACCATTTATGGCCTTGGTTCCATCAATGTGTCATTAGTGTGGTAAAGCTAGAGAAACTAGGAGCCACCTTTTTTTGCATTGTGATTTTGCTTCGCAGGTGTGGAATTATTTCCAACAAAGGCTTTCTTTCCAGTTTTCTATTCTGGAATCTGTTGGGGACCTTGTGCATCAATGGGGGACTGGTATAGGCGGGGTGAGGAGGAGGATTTTTACTCAACCTATCCTTCAAGGTGTGGTGTGGGGGTTGTGGAAGAAAAGGAATAGTAAAGTATTTAAGGATAAAAAAAAGAAATGTGAGTGGTTATTGATCCAATCTTATGTGAGACCAGTTCATGGGTGTTGGTGAAGAAGGAATTCTCGGCCCTTTCCTTGAATGACATGAGGAGAATTGGGCTACTTGCACATCAATTCCTATTTATAGGCAGATTGATGGTGTTGGGGATTGGACACCACCGGTTAGTGGAAAGTTGAAGATTAATTTTGATGGGTATTCCTTTGTTAATCCCAGTTTGGCTGGTTATGGGTGTGTCATGAGGGATTCCCAAGAAATTATTATTATTGACAATGGGGAACCACTTGGTGTTGGTGATTCTAATATGACAGAAATGATAGGCTTGCTTGAGGGATTGAGGATCCTTAAACTTGCGGGTTACAAGGATTGCACCATTGAGCGGGACTCCAAGACAGTTATAAGTTGCAGAAATGGTGATAAGTTGGTTTGTAGAGGCTGTCTCATTTCATCCAGGAGATTAGGGTGTTGGTGGTGGAAGTCCAAGCGCAGCTGTGACATGTTCCTCCTTCCAAAAATTCAGTTGCGGACTGCCTCCCCAAATGGAGAGCCCGACAACAAGCGGTGTTTGTGGTTGATTATATTCCGGAGTGAGATAGTGCTTTTTTACTGGTTGGCTGCAGATTGGGCTGTTTTGTATGTCTGATATTGTATTGATTGTAACATTATCTTCTTGAAAAAAAAAATTCTTGTTATTCTTCTAAAAAAAAAACAATAATAACAATGAGCATATGGGAAAATTAAAAAGAAATTGAAATTTCAAATAATCAAGAATTAGGGTTTCTGGGGTAAATTTTTGGATTAAGTTTGTAAGGAATGTAATCAAGGAAAAATAAGGTATGAGGTATCATCAAATTGAGAATTAGGGTATGGTTACTTGCTTAGAGACTGACAAATTTAAGAGACATAAAGCTAGAGAAGTAAATTAAAGAATCTAAACCAGAACTTGAGGTAAAGATCATAAGTCAATTACATGAATTAAAAACTTAAACTAATGAATTCAAGGAACTTGTCCAAAATTCAAAAAAAAGAAAAAGAAAAAAAGAAACTAGAAACTACAAGAAGAACAAGACAATGATTACCCCATGGAATCAACACCAATGAAACCCTAGGAATCTTTTTTTTTATTATTTTGGTATCAATTGAAACACAAGGAATCAGCACCTGGTGGTTTTTAAGAGTGTCAGCACATTCCAGAAAGCAAATAGAAATTTGGAATCTGCACCAAACAAGTGCTAAAAGCAAAGTTTATATTCAATAATAAACATCTCTTTACACCACTACATCCCCCATATATATAGATGCAATTATATTACTACTCATACTCTCTTAGACAAACCTCAATTACCCAGAAACTACCTATAGAAACTCCAAATAAACTAGAAACAAATCCTGTCACAAACTGATACAATGTCAGTACTTTAGTCATAAATTCCCCTTTCACATCTGATTATCAAGACCTTGTGTTTGTTAGGTAGGTAACTTCAAAACCTATCCAGTGACACCTAAATGAAGCCAAACAGGTAAGTTTTGACACCTAAAGTATGGTCACAAGAAAGGAGATGGACTTGAGATTTTGACTTTCTAAAGACCATCCCATTACAAAGAGGGCTGATAATACCAACTTATAAATTCTTTAATAGTAACAGAAATTACCATTAAACGCTTCATAAACTCAAAATTAACGAACCCTACAAATCTTTTGGCTGGTTCCGCATCATTCTTCAAGGAAAAATAAGAGCCAAGGTTCAAACATCAATGTCAAAGGAAATGTTGAACGATCCAAAATAAAACATATTTCGAAAATGTAGGAAAGAAAGTTGTCAAAATCATGAAAACTAAGTCAACATTTAGAAACACTTGGATATATTCACCTTAGGAGATGGTAGAAGAAGCAGAAATACACACTTTCCAAAGATTAAAAGAATATAAACTACCATATATTGTGATTAATCCATGATATATAGAAGAAAAGGTAATAAATCTATGGTTATTAGTATACAATTTTTTTATGATTATGATTAGTATACAATTTATAGACTGTCCATGTATGTATGAAGTTGGATTTGTAGATCAATTTGGTAGTGCACTTCAAAAATGGAGGTTATCTTCAGTATATCTCAAGAGGTGGTGGTTCAAAAATTCAAATCAACTGAGATCCATAAACATAGTACTATACTCATTAGATTTAAGATGGTTCTCCCAATCTCATGAATTACTATTTGTGGTACGATCCCATTCTTTTTCTCACGTCTATTGAACTAAACATCTCATATATATTTTCCCATCTTATGATGCATTGAACTTTATCGTTGCTGTAAACATGTAATTGCAGGGAAGCTTGGTACAAAGTGGGAAGCTCGCTTCCTTAGAAGCTTGTTTGGGAAGCTAATTTAATTCCACTCCCCCAGTAGTGAGAAGCACACTACCCGTGTTTGGAAAGCATGGTGAAATGATTAGGGAAGCCTCTTGAGAATCGACTGGAAAGCGACCAAAGAAGTGAAATTTAATTTTATTTAATGTAAGCCCTGTGTTATTGGCATTGAATAAAATATTTTTACATATGAGATTTAACAATGATTTTTATTATTTATATTATTCTATTTTAATCTAGAAAAAATCGTATATAAGGTAAAATCTAACGTATGGCTGGTCATACCAATAACAAAGTGGTTTGGATATCAATTTATATATAATGTTCTTTTGTTACTTGCATAGTATAGTTTTTAGGTTTGTTTATAAATTTTATTGAGTTTTCACTTTAGTGTATTTAAGGTTTTTTTATGAATAAAAAATGGGTCATTACCCAATGTTGGTCCCGTAATTGTGGGGTCTTGGGAGAGGTGGATGGGAAACAGACCAAACATTTGGCTTTTTGCACAAAATGGCTGGCTCACCAGACTCAAACCCATGTTTTCATGCTGGACAAACCAAGCCGCAACCATTGTACCAAAGCAATGACCCTTTTTTATGAATAAAAAACTTTATCAAAACAGAAAGGGGATATGGAATCCCCTCAATAGAAGAGGAAACAGAAAGACAAAGAAAGAAGAGCAAGGGACCCAAGGGAACAGCCCAACCCCAACATAATTACCCCCTATTACAATTTACAACCAATGGACCACTTCCAAACTCTTCTTAGATCTCCTGGATGCAATGAAGAACAGCCCTTACAATAGGAACCCCAAAGAATAATTCTCTCCTTAGCCACTTTAAATAAGAGCAAGGGACTCAAGGGAACAGCCCAACCCCAACATAATTACCCCATATTACAACCAACTAACCATTTCCAAACTTTCTTACATCTCCTGGATGCAACAAAGAACAACCCTTACAACAGGAACTTTAAAGAATAATTTTCTCTATAGCCCTTTTAAAATATCTGATAAGAAGGCTCTGCATACCCCTCTAAAACTCTATTGTTCCTTTCCAACCAAATAGACCAGCATACGGACGCTGGGACCAGCCTCCAAATGTGCTTGCCTCTCATGCTAAGGGCCTTAGTTCTCCAAGCTATGGTTCAAATTTTCAGCAAAATTTAGCAAACTTTTGTTGAAATTTTTCCACTTCAAGGGGTGGCAAAATGAAATACTAGGGGAATACAAAATCCAAAAATTTCATTGAAATATCACCAAAAATATGTTGATATTTTTTCTGAGAGGTAAAGATGTAATTTATTGAAAGTAGTATCATAAGTACAAAGAACCATGATCACCAGGATGGTAATACAAAACATAAAAAGATAATGGTAACTACAGAAAGCAAGCAAATCCAAACCCATTAAAGTGCTCCCTACAACTCCCACCATATGGCTTTCCACCCCGATTCCTTATAATCCGCCCACACCACAACCCATTCATATAGCATATTATATATAAATAACAGCAACTCACTCTGCCATCTAAACTTCTCCAAGAACATCCTACAATTTCGCTCCTTCCAAAGCCCCCAACAGATGACCCCTGGTAGAGCACGTCAAATGGATAGTGGGAAACCCTCAAGACCACTAATCCACCAACCCGAGATTAGCTCCTTAAAAGATTTGGAAAAATAGATTAAGTTTTAGATGGGATAGGAAAAAATCTCACACCCCTTTAGCCATAGAACAATGAATTAAAAGATGATTTACTGATTCCTCCTCCTCCATGCATAGAATACACCTATTTGCCAAGTTCCATCTTGTACTCTGAAGATGATTGAGGGTTAAAATTTTATCCACGAATGGTCCAAAGGAAAAAAGAACACCTTAGAAGGAATCGTCTCATTCCAAATGCCTTTGAGAGGAATAATCAGACGAGAGGAACTTATAACCTCTTCATCAAATGATTTAGAATTAAAGTTCCATTTTCTATCTAACCTTCAAATCCACCTATCCAAGCCATTCGGAATAGGCTTGATATTCCCTAATAAGCCCAACATCCTCATCAACTCACCCACTTCCCAATCATTAGAGTTCCTCCGTAATCCCGGCTCCCACACCCTCCTACTCCAATCGAAGCAGCTTAACACCGAAGCACCTAGATCTAAAGCCAATCTAAAAATACTCGTAAAGCTATCCTTAAGTGGGGCTTCCCCCACCCATAAATCCTTCCAAAAGTTAATGTTAATCCCCGATCCTAGCTTGAACCTAATGAATTTTCAGAACACCTCCTTGATTGTTGAGATGCACGTCCACATTCCACAACCATGCCTACCCCTTACTTCTTTAGCTTCCCAACATGATACCTCCCCAAATCTAGTAGCCACTACTCTCCTCTACATACTCTCTCTCTCCACCCCAAACCTCCGCAACCATTTGGCTAAAAGCGCCCTATTATGACTACAAATCTTTCTAATACCAAGCCCCCCCATGGCCAACGATCTACAACACAATTCCACTCAACTAAATGATATTTGTGATGATCAACCATATCATCCCACAGAAATCTTCTAAACATCACCTCTATCCTATTAGCCACAGAGACCAGAATTGCAAACAGAGAAAGTAATTTGGCATAGCCGCCAAACTTGCCTTAATCAAAGTTAGTCGGCCCCCTTTCAAAAGGAGGGGAACTTTCCACCCCTCCAATCTCAACGAAATTCTTTCTAATACCGGTTCCCATTTTGCTTTGGATTTGAAACTTGCACCCAGTGGAAGGCCTAAATATTAAGAGGGGAGGTTCCCAATCTTGAACCCCAATATCCATGCCAAATTTTCAATATCACACTCCTCCCCCACTTGGAATAACTCTCTTAGCCAAATTGATCTTTAAACTCGAAACCGCTTCAACCCATCTAAAAAGACATCTGAGATATCCAAGTTAATGCACATTGGCATCACAAAAGATCATAGTGTCATCCGCAAATTGGAGATCTAATATGGTAACATCTCCAGACCCAATCTTGAACCTTGAAATAAATCACATCTCTGCTTTTTTTATCATTCTACTCAAAACCTCTTACACCATAATAAATAGGAATGGGGATAATCGTTCTCCCTACCTAAGCCCTCTCGAACTACTAAAGAACCAGCCGAGCTTCCATTCACCAACACCGAAAACGAAGCCGAACAAATACAGAATAATATACAACATCGTCATGTAGCCCCAAATCCCATTCTTAACAAAATATACTCTAAAAATCTCCAAAAGACATGGTCATAGGCATTTTCTAAATCAAGTTTACAAATCACCCCCCTTCTGCCAAACCCCTCTCTATCCTCAATACATTCATTTGCAATCAATACCACATCCAAAATTTGTCTCCCCTCAATAAATGCACCCTGAGGAGGAGAAATTATATTTTTCATCACCAATTTCAACCTTATTAACAAGGTCTTAGAAATAATCTTATAAACACTACTCAAAAGACTAATCGGGTGAAAATCCTTTTAACTCCACCACTCTCTTTTTCGAAATGAGAGTAATGAAAGTGTTATTTAACCGTTCATGAAACTCTTTTAAGTAGTAAAATTCATCCAATACTTTCATAAGATCATCTTTCACAATACCCCAACATTTTTTAAAAAACACAATTGAAAAACCATCTGGACCCGGACCCTTACCCCCCTTAATACTCTTGACAGTATTAAACACTTCCTCTTCCAAAAAAGGTCGCTCAACTCAAAACTTCTCCACATCCAAAATCTTATCAAACTCCAAACCCTCAGGCGGGGGTCTAATAGGCATGTCATCCTTAAAAAGATTCACATAATAAGATTCCGCCTCATCTCTGAATACCGACTTCTCCTGAGACCACTCCCCATTGATCATCAAACCATAAAAAGCATTCAAACTCTTATTTTGCAAAACCACTTTATGGAAAAATTATGCATTACAATCACCTTCCTTCAACCATTTAATCCTAGACCGCTGATGCCAATACACTTCTTTGAGTGCAAGCATCTAAAAATCCAAATGACATACATCTCTAATCAACCTCTCCTCACCAAACAAATTTCTCTCTTCTTCCAGACGATCAATGCCCTTAATTTTCCCCACACATCTCTTACTTTCCTCCTTAAAATATCCAAATGTAACTTTGTTCCAAGCAATTAAATGGAATTTGAGAATTTTCAACTTGAGAGCAAAAACACGACTCGCATTCCCTTGAAACAAAGCTTGATCCCAAACATACTCCACCATCCATAAATCAAAATATCGAGATAAGAATCGGGGTCGAATAGGGCTGATCCTAATCCAATCCGTGTCCGGATTGGCCAATCCTTGAAAGGATCGAATGATCCAAGATTAAAGAGAAAAATATGAAAATCTCGCTCGATCGGCCAATCCCGATCACCCGATCTGGACCGATCCGTCCAATCCAAAGCTGATCCAACCGATCTGGCTTACCGATCCCGATCCACCAATCTAGGGTCGATCCGCTACTAAAGCCGATCCAACCCAAGATTCGGGATTAAACTCAGTCAATCCGAGTCGGATCGGCCGAGTTTTAGAACTATGCCACCAACTCCATGAAGTCAGGCTCAAGTTGGCAAAGTATTGACGAAGTTTTAGCAAAGTTTCACTAATATCAACACTTTTGATAGGATTTATTATGCAGAAGCTAAACCCATCTTAAATTTATTTGTTTGTTGTAATTTTTTATTTGTCGATTCTAGAGCAAAAATAATAACTCCACCTAAACAGGGGAACCCATTGCAAACCAAAATCATTAATTGCACCACACCAAACCCCAAGAGTAAGGACAATGTATAAGAATGTGCTCACCCAACTCCCCAACTCAATAAAAGAGGTTGCATACATTAGTGAGATACATACCTTTTATCTGCAATATGTCAATCATGGAAATTTTACCCAGCGTCATATCCACAAAAAGAACTAGACTTTGGGAGGGATCAAGCCACACCAAACTTCTTTCCAAGGAGAAAAATTATCGATGGAGGTGTCCAGCCATTCAACACATGATTTAACCAAAAACTTCTGGTCACAACTCGCCATCCATACTCTCCTATCGGCTTTATTCAAATCCACCAACACCACATCTATCCTACTTAAGAAGGAAGTCATATCCACAATTTCTTAGTCAAAAGCTTGCCTCCTCAATGTAGGCCTCCATATGGGGTATGCCAAGAGAGATATCCACGTATAGGGGTGGGCAAGGCCGGGTCGGCCCGAGCCCGGCCCTTAAATTGGCCAGAAAAAACTCGGCCCGAGCTAGGCCTAGTGAGGGCACGAGGCCCGCACTTTTATTGAGGGCCAAGCTTAGGCTTACCTCGGCCCGGCCCGAGGCCCGCACTTTTACATATATAATATATATTTATTATATATAATATACTAATTAT
>JAOXJP010289021.1:0-18956 GCA_025762735.1 Platanus orientalis | reverse complement strand
TAGACATTTGAGTCATGTATTATGGATTAAGATCAATGACCCTTGCATAAATATATATATATATATATATATATATATATATATTAGAATAGATTTCATGCATTGAAGCATTAGAATATGAATGGTAGGTCATAGAGACATAAGTAACATATAAGGACATGTCAATCAAGATCAATATGTCACTAGTGATCTAATGATGTGCATAATTAGGCATTATTACTAAAAATAATCTATAGACGTGCTTCTATAGAGTACACATGCTCCAAATGTGCTAAGGTGACTTGAACACTCACACACACACACATATATAAGGTGACTTGGACACACATACACACACACACACACACACACACACATATATAT
This sequence comes from Platanus orientalis, assembly GCA_025762735.1. Classification (NCBI taxonomy): domain Eukaryota; kingdom Viridiplantae; phylum Streptophyta; class Magnoliopsida; order Proteales; family Platanaceae; genus Platanus; species Platanus orientalis. Next base: position 18,593 of record JAOXJP010289021.1, on the reverse strand, counting down.
ATATATATATAGATATAGATGTGTGTGTGTGTGTGTGTGTGTGTGAGAGTAGGCCACTCAAGAGCAACGCCAACATGATTCTTATGATAAACAATTAGGCATAATAGATCATGAATAGTCAAATGCACACATATTAGGCTAATTTTCCATATGCTTTTAAGATTTTGAGTTGCATTTGCTCAAGTAATGGAATCCAAGTATGTGAATTAAGATTTACCTAGTATGTCTCTACACATGCTTAGGATAATTGACACTTTTATTTTCCCTTGGTCAATTGATCTTCATAAATGATTAACACTTTTTATGCTTCCCTATCAAGGTATTCAATCAAGGTTAATGCCACTCAACTAGACATATTCCTTGATTGCTAATTTGGCTTTGTTCGTTGAGTCAAAATCATCTAAGTAGCCTTTTATAATCTTTTTAAGATCATTCCTTTAGGATTCTTTCAATCCTGCTTATAGGGCTTAGATCCAATCCAGATCATCTAAAGCCCTCTTTCATATGACTTCTATCAGGTCATTTTTATTGTCATTATTAAGTCTTAACATGCTCTTACTCCAAAATAAGATGTGAGTTCATTTTTTTTCTTGACCATATTTCTTTGATCTTGATTTGTCTTAGGTGGATCATTTTCTTTTTCTTTTGAAAATGATTTTTGAGTCCTAAATATTGATTTTTTTCCTTTTTAGATTTCTTGCATCTTGAGTCTTTTAGGAATGAGCTTGGTTTATTCTCCTAGACTCTTAAGGACTTTGAGAATGCAAGTCCTTTTGTCTCTTTATGCACTCAAACCTTATATAGCCATCCAATCCACAATAGTGGCATGTGATTAGAGGTCTTCTAGAAATTGAGTCATAACTTCTAAAGGTTAAGTCATAGCCTATTAATAGGCTAGGTACTTCCTATCTTCTGTCATGATGAGTAAGAGTTTTGTTCTTGAAAGAAGATTGTCTTTCACAATACATCATGGCTTATGGGAAGACATTGGCCTTACTTTTACCTTTTGTAAAGACATTATTTGTTCCATTTTTTAAGGTAAAGGGTTAAGTATTTTCAAGGATAAATCCTAATCCTTTTCTATCACCACCTTTTTTGGCATCTATCAACATTTATTCTAATTTTTTACTATCTTGGGCAAGGGAGCTAAGAGACTTCTTGTTATGCTCCTCAAGTTCTTTGACTTATTTGAGTAACTTATTATTTTTTACATTGAGCTTGAAGCAAATGAGGTCAAGACTCTTTTTGTTCTCTTCTAGATATTTGACTTTTTGTTCAAGTTCTAGAGTCTTATTGAACAAGATTTCATTGTCCTTAACTAATGTCCTATTTTCAATTTTCCTATGTATTTATTCTATTTAAAGGAATATTTTTGTCTCACTTAGTATCTTTTCTAGAAGATTTATGTTTTCTTTTAAGTTTTGATGCTCTTCTCCTAGGATGGAAGCCAAAGACCCCAATTCTAACTCTTTTGTTCTTTTATTTAGTTTTTCATTCTCATTTAAGAGATTAGAATTTATTTTAAGTAACTCATCCTTCTCAACTAAACATCTAGATTGATTTTCATCAATCTCATGAAGGTTTAGTCCTAAGGAATGAGTTTTTCCTTTTAGCTCTATTTCTAACTCTTTTAAATATTCATGTTCTTAAGTTATGCTTGTGTTTTCCTTTTTAAGGACTTAATGATCTTGGCTAACTCTATATTTTCCTTACAGACTTTGTTGAAGGCTTCTTAGATGTCCTCCTCATCCTCACCGTCTTCTTCACCACTTCCAGATTTACGTTCATTATGTGAATCCTTAAGAGTACCAAAGGTCACAAGAACTTTGAACCCAAGTGAGGTGTTTTCCTCACTAAGCAATATTTCATCTCTTGATGAAATTAAGACACTCTCATGGGTCTTCTCAATAAGACCTCATGCTTCTTTTGCGATTCTCAACCCGCCAATTCTATAGAGTTCATCCAAACTAATGGCACAATGGATGGCATTTAGGGCCTTGAGATTTGCGCTATAAGCCTCAGGTTTGGATCTTCCTCACTCACTTTTGGTAGTGGAGGGTTTGGTGTAGCCTTCCACTATAAAACTCTAAACTCTATAGTCCATGGCATTTAAGAAAATCTTTATACGAGATTTTCAATAGCCATAATCACTTCTATAGAAGAATAGAGGTGTATAGACTAACATACTAGACTTTTCTTTGGTCATCTAAGAATTCTCTAGTTGTCTAGTTTTCTTCTAGGATTCTTCTAGGATCTCTTTATAGGATCTGACTTGGGATGTTAAGCCCTATATGAGCAACCTAAGCTTTCATAGCAATTAAAATTGCAAAGTGCATAATCCTAAATGAGGTGAATAGGATTTAATTAGATTTTTAATTCTTTTTACACCTTTTTGATTTAGATTAAGTTGATTAGTGTTGTTCAATATTAATTCAACTTAATTATAGTGTTTGGTGCTCAAATGCAAATGCATGTAGATATGAAAATGTAAAGAGATAGACAAACCACAATCACACACCACAACACAAGAATTTATAGTAGTTCAGCCACACTAAGGCCTACGTCCACTTTAACTACTCAATTTTATTAATCAATCTTTTACAAAGATTACAACGTATTGAGCTAACATTTCTAAGTCTCGTGCTTGGTGTCTCCAGTAAGTACGGCCTTAGTTGTCTCTAAGCAAAAGTCTTACAATTCGTCACACGGCATCTCTGACTGTTGACACAAGGGTAAGGTATATGGGCACACCTCAAACTACATGTTTGGTGTCTCCAGCAAGCATGGTCTCAGTTGTCTCTGGGCTAAGGGCTTATAGTTTGTCACACAGCATCTCCAACCATTGACTCAAGGGATTAGGTAAACTGCCAATATAGTTCTCAATAATCGAATATGATAAATATGGTTCAAGTAAGGGAATAAGGTCCCAATATGATATAGCTCTCAAACTAGCCAAATATATCAATGTGGTTAACCAAGGGAAATAAAATCCCAATGGAGAGAGTGTCACTCACTAGCCAAGTATACCAATATGGTCACCAAGGGAAACTAAGTCCCAATGTTGAGAGTAGCTCTCACTAGCTAAAGATACTAATAGAATAGTCTCTACTTCTGCACAAGGGAGTGTGTGAGTGCCTCTAGAGAAGACAAATAGTCATACAAACGAGCAAGCCTCTATATAGGCAAATAAAAACTGAAGCATAAGAAAGACAATATCTCAAGTAAGGGAACCAATGTCTCAATGTAGAGAGTAGCTCTCAACTAGCCAAATATACCAAGTGCATGGTCTCTACTCAATACTAAGGGAGTGTGTAAATGTCTCTAATGAAGGAAAATATACAAGTAAATCACACAACTAAGTATGGCATCTAGAATAGGAAAATATATATAAGGGAGGCTCATAAGGGTTTTATCTCTTGGAATGGTTTTCTAAGAATTCACATGTAGAGTAGTAATATAGATATAAAATAAGCAAAATCTAACCACAAACTACCATAATGTAAACAAATTTTAAGATATGAAGTTAAAGCTTTACCTCTACCTTGAGGGTGGGAGTCTGAATGCTAGGAAGTGTAGGAGCAACCATCCTTGACTTTCCTCCTCTCTTCTCTTGTAAAGGAAACCTCATTTGTAGCCACAAGAGAAAGACAATGGCTTTCTTCTTTTCCTTTGCAAGCTTGGTAGCTTGAATGAAAGTATAGAGAGAGTAGAGCTTGTAGAGTTCTTCTTCTCACCCAAAAACCTTTTTCCTTTCCCTTTACTAATCCCCTTAAACCCTTAGGTTTAGAAGAGCAAAATGTTGTTTCATAAGGGTAAGGAATTCCTCAAACAGTTGGATTAGACTCTTTGAAAATGGGTAACTCTTTTGAGCCTTAAAGTTCAAAAAATGGGGTTCAAATTTCAAAAAACATGCATTGGATTCGTGTTTTAAATTTTGACCAAAAATGCCCTCGCAATCGATTTCTTGATTTGCAATCAATTGTGGCTCACAATCGAATGCAACTCACACTCAGGCTCATAATCAATTGTTTGGTCCCAAATCAATTGCAAGTTTGGACATCTTGATCCAAATCTGTTCCCCAATCGATTGCAGCCTATGGTTTTATATCAAGGGAGTCTCAGTTTACTCCCAGATTTTGATCGTAATCGATTACGCTGAAATCGATTGCTTGATTTGCAATCAATTGTGGCTCCCAGATTTTCTACACTTAGGTTTTGGCACTGTAAGGGGTCTATCCTTAGGCCTTTTTCATTTTGGTTTTATAAGAGGCTTAACACAATGTCTACATTGATTTTAAGATATTAAAATGATATACAATGCATGCTTTATACATTTCTTCATGTGGCAAATCTGATGTAGTTTTTGGTCTCTTCCTGAAGTCTTTGGTCCTTCTTGTCTTCATGTCTTGAACTTGTGAGAGCATAGGACACATACCATTACATATTTGACCATGGGATTGACATACTTCAACATATGTCATCTTTGTCTAAGGTCATAGCCTTTCATAAACTAGAGATATTGCAAAAATCATTTTTTAATCAGATATATATGTGAGGCAGGGTGATCCTACGAGTGTCCTAAAGTTATTCAATTTGGGACTTAATGGGGCCCAACAGCCTTTAAGACTTTTGATGGAAAGTCAAAAGGTGCAATCAGATCAAGAATTTATGGAGATGGTAAAGTAAGTCCTTCGAGTTATAAAGTGGGGCTTAGTTTAGTCGTCGGAGGCTAGTATATTGTTTGTCAAGGATTATTTGTCAAGTTGGTAACAAGGGTGTGATGTGAGGTGGTTCAACTCTTGGCCTATGATGGAGGTGTAATTGACTCTTAATTTAGAGAACACTCTCTAAGGTATTCTCAGTTTTACAATTCTCTGAGAGCCATCTCAATCAGTACTTCTAAGAATTTTCTAGAGGGTGTGTCTACACTCCTAGGGTCCCTGTTTGGGTCTAGATGTTAAAGGGATTTTAAGGACTTCCACTTGTTATCATTTGTTAGAGAGTTTCTTTTAAAGGGTTTGTTATCTTCCACTAGTTATATGTGTTGGTTAAGGCTTTGCCTAAGCCCTATAATTTTCTAAACCATGTTTGCCTATGGTCTGGTCTAACACTACTTGAGGACATGCTAGAATAGTCTTTGAGGTCTAAATCAAAATCAGGGTGCTGCAAGTGGTTAATTTTATAGAATTTAAGAAATTATAGATTAACATTATTAAACTTAGTTCTTATAGGAAATTGTTGGTCACATGATTAATTTTTTGTTTCTCTATCCTAATCAGATAGTTCATAAATGCCTCAATTAAGAGGAAGTTTAATCACTAGCCTTAGAAGGAAAGAGATGAGAAACATATTAATCCAATAATTTTAAGTTTAATAAAAATTACAAGATGAATATCTTACTTGGCACAATTGGAGCCGTTTTTCTTTTCCAAGAACAATCCCCTCTATAGTAAGTTCTTTAGGTACAAGGCAATCCATTACAGACTACTAGTTACAACTATAAAACTATTAAACTATGTTATTGATTAAGTTACTCCTACTCATAAGATAAACTAGATATGTTAGATGGTTGAAGATCCTTCGTTCCACCTCGATCAGTTACAATATTCTTTCTTCACTTTGCCTGTCATGACCCAAATTTGTTGACCATGGTTTGTTTCTGAATCCAGATCCATGACACGGATGACACACCCCAAACCTACATCTCGTAGTGGAGAGATCCATTTTCAGAGTGTGACATGTGTTCCTTTTATCGCATCCCATGTAAATTTGGTACTTTTTCTTTTCATCCATTTAAATTCATTTATTCATTCAATAATCGCAATGGAATAATACTAATATCAATGAACAAAACCAATTGCAATGAAAATAAACATAACCAAGTCTAATCTAAACAAAGTGAACACATGTCCATATCCAATAAAAGGGCTTCCACAAGGCAATAATACAATTCTCAACAAAAATAAATGTAACATGTCTTATGCTTGATGTCAAACTGAAATGTAAACTAAAAGGAATACCATTGGGCCCAAACGCCCACTCAAAATCCTCATATCGCCACATCCTAATAGCTTCAAGAAATCCTTGTCCTCTACATCTCCATCTATAAGGTGGTGTCAATAGCGGTAAGCTTGACGGGCTTAGCGAAAGGGTACGTAGTTTATGCCCCATAAAGGAGGCCAAGGATATTTACAATAACAAATAAGAATAATCAATAGAGTAAGGAATCAAAGTAGATATGTGAATGCATCAAATGTACTAAACAGGAATCCTTACTATGATTCGAGTATGCACATGCCACAAGATAACCATAAGCATATCCAAAGTGAATCAAATCAAATCATGCATATACTATATGCTATATGCCACATATTAAGTACTATATGTCACATATCAACCCATAAGGGTCTTCGTCAAATACTAAAACCAAATGTAAATAAACCATGAAAGGTCTCCGGCAAATCCAAAACATATAACCCATGTAAGGGAATTCGATAAAACAAATCACATAACCCACATAAGGGTATCTAACATAGCATATCATATAACATATATTACGCAAGTGGAGTCGTCTTCACTTATTAATGTGACCCAATGATTAGATACCTGATGACACCATTTATAAATCCTAGTGACTAGGAATGCATATATTGGACCACTAGGGTCATCTTCACTTATTTATGTGACCCTGTGATTGGGTACCTAATGGCATAATTTATAATGCTCAATGACTAGGAATGCATTTGTTGGACCACTAAGGTCATCTTTACCTATTAATGTGACCTGGTGATTGGATACCTAATGGCACCATTTATAAAGCCTAGTGACTAGGCATACACATAATAAACCACTAGGGTCAACTAACAAAAGGGGTCTCCGAGCCTAAGAAGGAAAACCTATATAAGGGATCTACGGGACTACGTCTAGCCAACTCATATAATGATCTTCAATGTCACAAAGACCATATATATAAGGGTCATAGGGACCAACCCACTTAGGGGTCTCCGGACCCTATGTTCTCGCATAAGGGTATCATATCAAATCCTCACATCCAAAACCAAATGCCAAAACCATAATTATGTAAAGTAAAGTAGTCACTATATAAGTATGTCATTTAAAATATCCACATGTCCTATCTCATGAAGAGTCCAAAAGAATGAAGTAGTAAACCACATGTACGGGGTCAAATGCAAAGATGCAAGTGAAGATGTTTAACCCAAATCTAAGAACATATAGGATGCTTATGAATGTAAAATCTTATTATGCCAATTACCATAAAAGTTAAAAATCAAGTATCTAAAGCTTTTTAAAACTCATGTAGAAGTTCAAGTAAAATGTCTCATGAAAATATGGGAATAAACCATGCTAAAGTAACATGTTCATGCCACCAAAAGCTACCACATGATGCAAAATCTAGCATTGTAACATGAGGATCAATGGAATTAGTACAATTCATCATGGTTTAACATGAATCAAAGGAAAATCTACCAAAGAGAGTAATGGGATAATGCAAAGAGTCAATAGGCATGTTAAAGATATAAAAATCATGGGAAAAAAATTATATATCATTTCATCAAATAGGTAGGGAGTAAGCATTTAGGGAGTTCAAAGAAAAATTAAGGTGTAAACAAAGATACACCACAAGGAACCTTCTACTTCATCCAAATCATGTGAATTCAATTCCATAAACTTTCCAACTAGAGTAAAGAGTACTAAAACTCATGGAAATGGGATGCTACCATCATATAGTTAACTTCATATTCCAAGAACACATAAAAGTAGAGAGAAGAACCCCTTTAAGCATGCTCAAATCATGGGAAATAGAATCCACATAAAAAAATCAATATTGTCATAGGGGCTGAATAGGAATTCACGAAAACAAAGCTTATGCTCAACAAATCTAAGATCCTAGGGAGAGGGAAATAATAATTTGGTGGTCATGCATTCACCAAATAAATTTCATGGAGATTAAAGTAACAAATCCTCAAACATAGAATAGGGAATCACATTTTAGGAACCTAAGAATAGAGAAGTGTGCTTAAACTACATATCCACTCACCAATCTTTCAAGCCTTTAATGTTATAAGGAATCCTCTCCTAAGACTCATTTGCTTATGTGGTTCTTTCCTTTTTCTATGAGCAAACAAAACATTTCATAGTTAGAATCCATAAATTATGGTAGAAAATAGTAAATGAACCTTGATATAAGCTAGATCTAAGTTTTTGCATCTTACCAAGACTTGAAGAAGATGATCTTTACTCTTCCCCCAAGTTTTTCCTCAAAGTTCTTCCCTCCTAAAATCATTTTCCTTATGTCACACAAACCCTAATTGGGTAAAGAATAGGTTTTAAGGTTATCCCATAGGGATTCCCAATCAAAAAGGGCATCACACATGCAACCCGGATCCCAAAAGGGATCCTGCCCCCAAGCCAGATCGATTAGAGGGGGCCAGATCGATTAAGATATTCCTCCCTGATCGATTGGGCCTCTTATAATTGATCAAGCTTGGTGGTCAATCCTTCAGCATTTTTGTTTTTTTTAGGGGGGTGGTTTACCCTCTGTAGAAAAATGCCTGTATCTTTCTCTATACAACTCTAATTCGATCGTCATTTCTTTTATTGGAAACTAGACTTTAAGAATTTTCTAATTTGTATCTTTTTTTTTTGTATCTAATTCATTCAGGATTACAGGGATAATTTTAAAGCTACTTCAAATCTATTAGTTTATCAACATAGACACCTTGTAGGAAAATGATCATAACTTCCTCTAAAAAACTCCTATTTGCATACTATTTCTTTTATTGGAAATTAGACTCTTATATCTTTTTGAATATGTATGGTTTTTCCTTAAATTATCTTAGGGATGGTATAGAGTTTTTTATGAATTTACCCCAAATATGCTCTAGGTCAACTTTATCACTTGAGAAGTTGAAGGATCATTTTTTGTTTTTTCTTCTAATTCATTTTATTGGGTCCCAAACTCCACTATGGTCTATCTAAAAATGTTAAATGACAATTTTACCCTTGATTATGTTCAATTATATTTTTACCCTTTATGAGTGCATTGGGGTGTTACATTGTCACTCTGCCAGTTTCTTCTTCACTTCGTTACTCTATTAATCTCCATTACTCACGTTCATGGAAATCTCATACCCACACATTATAGAACACCATTAGATGGTTAGTAGTACTCTCACCATTCAAGATTGAGCTCCTTAGACACTTTAGTTGACATTAATATTTTGTAGTAGATCTTGCAGATTCATGGATTTCTGAGATTACAGACGATGAATACGCATCGATGATGGAAGCCTTTGTGGCTTCTGATCTTTCCTCAATCAGTTGGCCTTCTTCTGCATCAACTACGATGGCCATGGTTGATTCCACAAAACCATAAATCAATCTCAGTCTTCGATGCTCTTCAATCAAGAGACACTGCATCAGTGCCTTCAACCCCTAATTAAAAGTGTTCATGAGAGCTAGACATATGACATATTCTGGCAATCCTCGATTGACACCTCCGGTGCTTCTTTGCTCAAATGGGGTGATGGGTACTACAAGGGAGAGGAGGATAAGATGGCGCTACTACCAATGGAGCAGGCATACTAGAAAAAGGTGCTTCGAAAGCTCAATTCGTTGATCTCCAATGTTCCCCCCATAATCCGTCGTTGCTCTGGATCTCAGATCCATCATCTTTAGTGGGAGGAGAAGTGGGCTTTCTTGTTTTTAATTAATAGAAGCTCAATCGGGGCATGTGGAGAAATGTCAAGGTCGATTGAGGTGGTGTACTTAAAAGTTGATGCTATAAACATCATTTAAAAGTTTATTGAATAATATGTAATGTGTTTTGCATCAACTTAAAAGTAAATGCCAAAAAATATGCTTTTTAGCGTCAACTTTTAAGTTGAAGTGAAAAGGTTGCCACTAAAAACACAATTTTCTTATAGTGATTTGAACCAAGATCCAAGTTGGCCCAGCCTACCATTGCCACGTGTCTCTTTATGAGTGATGGGAGTTTTTTACCTCTACAATATTCACTAATACTAGTCATAGTATCTTCATTAATACTTTGCTCAATTTCTTTTTGTATGAACTTGAATCTTCAAAGCCTAGCCATACAAAAGACTTAAAGCTTGAAGATGTCTAACAGGATGCTAACTTGAAGTCTTAAAGATGAAGACCACTCTAGCAAATCTAGGGGATCTTAAGGACATGTATGGAGTCTTCTATATATAGGAAAATGGTGTGAGTTGCAATATCTATCTTCCCCTTGTATTAGATATTAAACTTCATTTGTAATTTACTAAAGCTTGACCCAGATCTTAGCTAAACCATGCTTTACTTTATAAAGATTAGACTTACTGTTGTCCATAGTTTGCTATTTATTTTATTGGAGAAGGCAATGTTGTTCGGATTACCCTTTGAACTACCTTATGCGCTTCTTGATGGTGAGAAAACATTCATTGTGTTCAAGGTGTGAAACCTCACAATATTCTCTACATTCTTTATAGGAGTCTTAACCATCAAAGATTCCTTGTAGAGTAAGTTACGTATTTGGTAACCATTCATTTCATGGGTAGTGGGATACTCTAAAACTTAGGAAAGTAAAACTCATCTTCTAAGACGTGGATATGTGGGACATTGAACGAGTCAAAACAACACTAGCATTCTCCCACTTAGCCCATACACCCATAAAAAGCAAAGCAAAACATTTTTTTTGATTTCAAAATATTTACTTTGAAAAAATGACTCTAATAGGTTTTACATCATGAAAACCATACATGCACACATTTTATTTTTTAGAAATCCTTCATTGCCTAAATACATCATATCAGTTTCATAATATCATTGTTAAATTAATTACAAATGTGAGTCATGGCGGTCATTTGTCTTACTATCAACAAAATTCTTTCCATGTATACTACAAACACTTGAAACTTCATTTAACATGATCCTTAATAGGGAATTTTAAAGGCTAATATCATAATGCCTTTTGGTTTACATTCATGTCTAAGTCAACATTTTCATACCATCATACATCCATACCATATTATGTACATATAAAGTGGAAATTAGATAAGATAAATAGAAGCAACCATAATAGAAATCATTAAATGTCCAAAAAGAAAAAATAACTAATACATCAAAGAGCTCATTAACATAGTCACATCATGAGTGAAGACATAAGACCCATCCTTTCAACATGTTCTTTAAAAAGTTTCAAAGTCAATCCTTTTGTTAATGGGTCTGTAATCATACACTCAGTATTAACGTGTTTTATGGACACCGTTTGTTTTTGTATATCTTTAACAATTTGGTATTTCACTTCCAAGTGCTTAACACCATTAAAATACTTCTAAAGGTAAACAAATTGTCCATAGTTCAATACAAATATCATAATACTCTTTTTGTAGCTTTCAAATGAGACATCCCTGGATTATCTTGGTAACAACTAAGCATCCCAATTGCAAAGCTAATGTCAAGCCTCATACAAATTTATGCATACATCAAGCTTCCCACAATTAAAGCGTAAGGAATCATTTTCTTCTCTTTACACTACCAATCTGTCTTAGGACACTGTGTAATACTAAACTTATCACCTTTTGACATTGGGGTGTCAATTAATGAACAATTCTTCATGCCAAACCTCTTTAGAAGTCTCTATATGTAATTTTTCTGAGACAACCCTAATAGTCCACATTTTTTGTCTCACAAAATTTCGATTCCAATCACGTAGGATGCCTCACCCATATCTTTCATTTCAAAGTTCTTATAGAGAATCACCTTACTTTCATACAATAGACCTAGATCACTACTAGCTAACAAGATATCATCTGCATATAGGATCAGAAAAATAAACTTGTTCCCACTAACCTTTAAATAAACACATTGATTAACAATGTTTTCATTAAATCCAAGGCAATAATGGTATTATTAAACTTTATATATCATTGTCCGAAAGCTTGTTTAAGTCCATAAATCAATTTCTTGAGCTTACAAACTAAGTGATCTTTATCCTTTTCTGAGTAGCCTATTAACTGCTCCATGTAGATATCTCCATCCAAAATTCCATTCAAAAATGTCATTTTCACATCCATTTGATGTGACTCTAAATCATGATGAGCAACCAATTCCATAATATCCTGAATGAGTCCTTTTTAAAGATAAGAAAAAAATCTCTTTATAATCAATGCCCTCTTTTTTAGCAGAACCATTGGCCACAAGTCTAGCTTTATATCATTTGATATTGCCTTTAGAGTAACGCTTTGTCTTACAACCCCACTTACATCCGACTGTATCACATCCTTTAGAAAATTCAATGAGATCCTAGTCTTGATTTTGCTCCATGGATTTTAACTCTTCTTTCATAGCATTTATCCATTTAGCAGAATCCTCTCTTTTCACGGCTTGTAAAAATGTAACCAAATCTTTACATGTCCCAATGTCAAATTCACATTCTTAAAAATACACTAGAAAGTCTGACGAGATAGCAGGTCTTCGATCTCTTTGAGATCTATGCAGTACTACCTGTTTTGGTGCTTCCTTAATTGGTTCATTAGTGGTATTTTTATCATGACATGGATGACCATTCACTTGTTGTTGTTTCATTGTCTCATCAAGATGATCAATAATAGGAACTACAACTTTTTCTGAAGTTACGGTTATGGGAACATCAATACACACTTCCTCAATGATCACATCTCTTAATTCTTGATTCCCACTTATCTCACCAAACTCAAGGAATTTATCATTTCTAGTTTCCACAATTCTTGGACTATGGTTAGGATAATAGAACATATACCCTTTGAATTTCTCTAGATAACCTATAAAGTACCCTCTTACAGTTCTAGGATCCAGTTTCCTTTCATGTGGATTGTAAAGTCTATCTTCTGCTAGACAACCCTAGATATGCATATGTCTTAAACTGGGTACATTTCCAATCCATAACTCAAAAGGAGTTTTTGGAACTAACTTACTAGGGACACGGTTTAAGATATATATTTTTGTCTTAAGAGCTTCACTCCACAACCACTTGGGTAAGGTAGAATTCACTTGTCATACTTCTAACTATATCCAACAAAGTTCGATTATGCCTTTCAACAACACCTTTCTGCTAAGACGTTTCAGGCATCGTGTATTATGCAACAATGTCACGTTGTTCAAGAAGTTTGGTGAATGGGCTAGGGTTCCAACTTGACTCATCATACCTACCATAACACTCACCACCTCTATTAAACCTGATTATTTTCAGCTTTTTATCTAACGACCTTTTTATCTTAGTGAGAAAACCTCTAGAACCGCAATGACTGAGATTTCTAATGTAATAGATAGATATAACCATAACATGAAAAGTCATCTATAAAAGTGATAAAATATTTTTCTTTACCATAACATTCTGTGGAGAAAGGTCCACATATGTATGTATGTATTATTTTAAGAAGCTTCTTACTCCTTGTGGCACCTTTCTTAGTGTTTTTGGTTTGCTTTTCCCTTATGCAATCCACACACTTCCTAAGATCAGTAAAATCAAGATTTGGAAGAATTCATTCTCTTACTAATCCCTGTAATCTTCTTTGGAGATATGCCCCAATCTTTTATGTCACAAGTCATAAGAGTTTTCTTTAATCATGTTCCTTTTAATTCCAATACATACCTCATGATGCAGGGTGTTATGGTTTTGAACATAACTATTATCAAAAAAGAGTTGATAAAGACCATCAAAATGAAAACCAGAACCAACGAATATTTTAATTTTAAAAATCCTGAAACGTCCATTATCAAAATAAAAAGAATAACCATCAAGATCAAGTCTAGATAAGGAAATCAAATTACACCTTATAGAAGGCATATAAATTGTATTATGAAGATCTAAACAATGATCAATATTAAGAATAAAACAAAAAGTTCTTATAGCTAAAACTTTAGCTTTATTTTCATCTCTCATGAAGACAAAATGCTCACTGGGTTTTGGTGTGCGGCTTGTAAGGAATCCTTGCATCGTAATAGAAACACAAACATTAGCATTCGAGTCTAACCACCAAGAGTTAGTAGAAACATTCACAAGTTTTGATTAAAAACATACATAAGCTAGATGCTTACCCTTCTTTTTGGAATAAACCTTATGTTTTGGATGCTTAGCATGTATGTGTCCAAACTTCCTACATAAGTGACATTTGATGTTGTTCTTCAGATCTTGATCAACTTTAGCAGGCCCTTTACCCTTTGGTGGTCCTCGTTTCTTTCCATTATTGAAGTGGTGCTTTTTCTTTCCAATTTCTTAGGTCATAAAATTAACTATGTAATTTTCTTATTGTTTCAGTCTAGCTTCCTCTTGAACAACCATACTTGCTAACTCATTTACATTCCATTTGTCCTTAATTGAATTGTAATGTATCTAGAATGGACCGTAGTAAGGTAACAAGGAGTTCAAGACAAACTAAATAATAAAGGACCTCTCAACTTTCATTCCTAGGGTTTGAAATTTAGCAGCTATGTTTGTCATTCCAAGGATATGCTATTGCATTCCTTTACCCCCCCCTCCCCATCATACTTCATAGTGATAAGTCTAGCTATTATAGTTCCTACCAATGACTTATCTGTAGACCTGAACCTCTCATCAACATTTTCCAAGAAAATTTGGGTATCTTCAATACTAGGGAGTGAATTATTGATGTTCTCAACTATGGTCATCCTCATAAACATGAGACTCAACCTATTTGACATTTCATAGGATTTAAAGAGTTCTTTATCTTCCTTACTACTAGTTTCAGTGATAGTAGCTGGTTTTTGGGATAAAAGGAATAGATCTAGGTCAAGTAATCCTAAGGTGAATCTGACGTGCTCAATCCACTGTGAAAAATTAGAACCATTCAGGATAGAGACATATGAGGCCTATAAGTGCAATGAGATTGGTATACTTGCTACAAGGAATATTAATTTATTACATTAATGCTTTGAGTTAAACAATCAAGTATACATAAGTCAGAATTTAACGCATAATGGATGAACTAATAGTATCATTATGATCTCTCCTTTGGGAGTGAATCGTAACACACAAAGTATTCCCTTCAATATTAAATTCCGATGATGAACTAGTAGTGTCATCAAAATCCCTTCTTTGGGTGTGAATTCTGACACAAAAAATTGTTCATTCCATTGGCAATCCTTTTACATTATGGAGTTAATTATTTGTCATCCATAATCAGGTAAGGTTTTTCACCTTTAGGCAAACAACCCCAAATCTAATTATGGTACAAATCAATTACTCCTTGCCACTCTTAATTAATTTAATTGGAAACCAATCTTTGGACCAGTCCCCAATTTCATAACAAAAACATTATGAGTTTTTACACATATACATGATCACCAATTCAATAAGTCTCATTAGAATCAATGAACAAAAAAATTCATAATAAATGGCTCTGAAGTTTGAGTTAAAATACCCCATAAACTTTATTGGGCCTCAAATGGGGTTTAAAGACTAATTTAATGAAAATTGGGTTTAAAAAAATCTTTTCATGATCCTAATTGGGTCAAAGCACATTATAATGGGTTTAATATTATATTAGGCTAATTAGAAAACTTTAAGTGGGCTTAAATCTGCCCAAATCTTCTTTCCAAGCCTTTTACCTTTTCTTTTTTTTATGCATCCAAATTCGAAAAGATTCTCATAGATAGACATTCAAACCCCGCTAAGGCATGCTTTCTCCAGAAATTTCATTCATATTCTGACTTTAATCTCTTTAATAAATAAAGGAGACGTCTCATTTTATAAATATCAAAGAGAAAATCTAATTTTAACGATGACATAAACAAAGATAAATTCTAACTTCATGATTCCATAAAAATATATGTATACTCAAAAATATAAATTCATAACAGAAACCCAAATTGAGTATGTCATATATTTAAAGCATAGAGCATCAAAAACACAAGTTCTGATACCAAGTGTTATATAAATTCTAATAAAAGAGATAAATTAAATCTCAACCTCAATATTAGATGAACTATGCTTTACTACCTCAATACAAATAAAATTTTAAAGAGTAGACTTACCTCTGTCCATAGTTTGCCATTTATTTTATTGGAGAAGACAATGGTGTTTGGATCACCGTTTAAACTTATGCGCTTCTTGATGGTGAGAAAATGTCCGTTGTGTTCAAGGTGAGAACCCTCATAATATTCTCTACCTTCTTTATAAGAGTCTTAACCATCAAAGATTTCTTATAGAGTAAGTTACATATTTGGTAACCATTCGTTTCACGAGTAATGGGATACCCTAAAATTTAGGAAAGAATGGAACATTGAACGAGGCAAAGCAACACTAACAATATCCTCTGCAGTTTTTGAATTTTTCTGGACTCTTTGATCTTTTATCTTCATCAACAAACTCTTGTTTGACTCAAATACTATCCTTGCAAACATGGAAGATCTTGACTTGATTTTAATTTATCTGAGTTTTGTGGGCTTTCCACATGTTGACTTTCAATTGTATTTTTTTATCATTAATTATCCATGCAGACAGAATTTACCCAGACAGATGAATGTTATATTCACGGATAATTTTACTCATACAGACATTTATCTGTGCAATTTGCCACATGTCATGATCTAACTGTCCCGTGATGATCCATAGTCATGCATTTTAAAGCTTAGATTTGATATTTCTCATGAATAGGCCTTTATTGGCAGGATTAAATCTGTGCTAACATATACCCATTGAAAAAAAATGACTTTTAAGTGTTGAAACTAAATCCAGAATTTTTTCATCACAAAAATAACCATATAATCTGAGGCAAGAAGGTGTAGTTTTTTTAACGATTGTTGAAGTCTTCCATTAATTGTGCAATGAAATTCACTAAACTAACACTGTGATTCAACAAAGCTCAGATAAAGTCTTTTCTCCAGCTAAATTTGCATGATCCTATGGAGAAGAAGCACATCTTGATGCCAAAGAATTACTTTAAAATGAAATAAAACAATAATTTTTAAATCAAATAAAATTTAACAATTCACTTAAAATTTGAAGCATCCAATATGAAGTACATACCATAATAGCTCCACATCATTTATTAGATAATAGCAATACAATATCATACATGTAGAGGCTCACATGATATGACTATGATCAACACAACACACTACCTGGAGCAAGCATAAGCAAATAAGTGGGCATCACCACCAGACAAGCACTTGGGTTTCAGCTAATAACCCCGTAACTGCTGTAGATATTAAATACTTATCTTTTAATAGACAACAAACACCAATACCATTGTTTTCAAGCCTTGAGAAGTGGTCATCCAACCCTTTGCAGAACTTCTTAATAAAGTCCATATACTTTGTTGGAGTGGGCACCTCCTCATTTATTTTTTCATAATCTATAGAGCATTTCACTAAGTTCTTGTCATCCTTTGTGACAATTTGCACATTTAGCTTGTACTTCTTGTAAATCTCTGCAACATGTCCGTCGTGTAAGTCAAAAATGAATGACTTGTCTTCTTCATCTATGGCTTCGACCTTCGCTTTGCAATTCAGAACTGTATCCCCCTCTGGTCAATAAATCCCAGACAAACTTTAAATCATACTATTAACGATGATACAAGGACAAGTTCAAAAGTTTTCTTTTTAATATACCTTTAATTCTAGGGGGTTCAAAAAAGTACAGAATATAATGGGAAAATAAAAGTACCAGTATATATGACTGCAAATTAAATACATGTTCCTCAAAATGGAAAAAAAAAAACAAAACAAAAAAAGCATGGCTCTTTTATTTTTTATTTTTCTTTGTTGTGGGTACTGGGAGAGGCAGCCGAAATTGCATAACTACGGAATACTGCAGGGGGATTCAGTCCTTGCCCTTTCTCTGAGTCCCTTGAGAGGGTCATGCCGTAGCTACCAATTGGAAGCATGGGTAGGGCTCTTGGTTTCTTTGCTTTTTATATTAAAAGGTATTTCTTTATTAATAAACTAAGAACCGGCTTTCTTTTAGTAAATATAGAAGGGAAATGCAAAGGAGACCACCTTCACCATGTACCAGACTCGATTCACCATAGTGTTGCATAATTTTGACCTCTCTTCTGAACAGGCCATACGTGTCATCTCTCCTAGAGATGCACAGAATTTTACCCATACTTATCAATTCAACATACGGGAAACAAACTTAATATAATTTGATTTTGATGGTCAAATATATAATGACGAATACGATAAAGATACAAATTGAGGTCATGAATATATGAGCGAATTGCTATGTGCTAGCTTCTACTTATTTTATTTTATTTTTTGCATTAATCATTTGTTACATAAAAATTCAATATAATAATTTAGAAACCAGCCAACAAGGTTTGCATTTTTTAACCGCAGTTGGTCAGGATCACCCCTTAGGAAAAGCAGCCGTCCTGAGTTCAAATCGCACTCCTTTGGGGCCACTTGTCCGGAAATTTAAAAAAATAATAATAATTAATAAAAATAAAAATAAAAAAACGATTTCCTCAGTGCGTGGGAACGGTAGGGAGTCCACGTGCCCAGAAGACTTAGTCTGATGCACTAAGAGGGGGAAGTTTCGTCTGCGCCGCCGCCCCCTTGTGCGACAT
>JAOXJP010289010.1:0-18956 GCA_025762735.1 Platanus orientalis | reverse complement strand
GGAAAAATGTGCATGTGGAGCACAACTCCAAAAGATGGTACAAAGTTATCCACGATGGTGCTTGTGGTGCACAACTTAAAAAATCGGTACAGAGTTTTGCACGCGTTGGATTCTAATGCACAATTGTTCAAATGACACAAAATTATGCACGTTTGGGCATGTGGTACAGAACTCCAAAAAGTGGTTCAAATTTACACGTAAGTGGGAAGATGTTACAGAAATCTGAAATAAGTTATGCAGTTATGTGTAAGTAGGCTTGTGGTGCTTAACACTTAAATAAGGTAAGAAGTTCTGCCTACGGGGGTTTGGTGCATAACTCTTATGAATGGTACAAAATTACACACATGTGCTGTTTTGATGCACAACTCTGAATAATGGTGCAAAGTTGTGCACGTGTGGGATTGTGATTTACAACATCTAATCTAGGTACAAAGTTATGAAAAAGTGTGCTTGTAGGGTACAACTCCTAAAAATTGTACAAAGTTAGGCATGTGGAGCCTTGTAGTGCACAACTTAATTATGCCGTAGAAAGTTATGCACGTGTTGGCTTCTAGTGCACAACTCTTTGAAATGACCCAAAGTTATTCACGTTTGTGATTGTGGCGCACAACTTCTAAACATGATTCCAACTTACACATAGGCCGGGAGATGATGCATAACTCTGAAATAAGAAATGGAATTACACAAGCTCATGCTTGTGATGTACAACACCAAAATATGATATAAAGTTACGCCTGTTGGGGTTTGCTGCACAACTCCTTTAAATGGCGCAAAATTACGTATGAGGGAGCTTGTGGCGCACAACAACCACAAATGGTATGAAGTTACGTACGAGTGTACTTTTGGTTCATAACTCCGAAAAATTATCCAAAGTTGTGCACATATGGGTTTGTGATGTAGAATTCAAAAACTAGGTACAAAGTTCTAAAAAAGTGTGCTTGTGGAGCACAACTACAAAAGATGGTACAAAGTTATCAACGATGGTGCTTGTGGTGCACAACTTCAAAAATTGGTACAAAGTTGTACGCACGTTGGGTTGTAATGCACAATTGCTTCAAATGACACAAATTTATGCATGTTTGGGCACCTGACGCAAAATGCTAAAAAGGGGTTCAAATTTACACGCAAGTGGGAAGATGGTACACAAACAAATCTGAAATAAGCTCCAAAGTTATGTGTGAGTACACTTATGGTGCCTAACGCTTAAAAAAGGTACACAGTTCTGCCCATGGGGGGTTGGTGCATAACTCCTATAAATGGTATAAAACCACGCACGTGTGTATTTTGGTGCAGAACTCTGAAAAATTCTCTTAAGTTTTACGCGTGTGGTATTATCATTTACAACATCTAATCTGGGTACAAAGTTACGAAAAAGTGTGCTTGTCGGGCACAAGTCGTAAAAACTGTACAAAGTTATGCACGTGGGGCCTCGTAGTGCACAAATTAATACGAAATTATGCACGTGTTGGCTTGTAGTGCACAACTCCTTTAAATGACCCAAAGTTATTCATGTTTGTGATTGTGGTGCACAACTCCTAAACATGACTCAGAGTTACACATAGGCAGGGAGATCATGCACAACTCTGAAATGAGGAACAGAATTACGTAAGCATGAGCTTGTGATGCACAACACCTAAATATGATATAAAGCTACTCCCATTGGGGTTTGGTGAACAACTCCTTTAAATGGCACACAATTACATACGAGGTAGCTTTTGGCATACAACAACCACAAATGGTATGAAGTTATGGACGAGTGTACTTTTGGTCCATAACTCCGAAAAATTGTCCAAAGTTGTGCACATGTGGGTTTGTGATCTGGAATTCCCAAACTAGGTACAAAGTTTTGAAAAACGTGCTTACGGAGCACAACTCGAAAAGATGGTACAAAGTTATCCACGATGGTGTTTGTGGTGCACAACATAAAAAATTGGTACAGAGTTTTGCACACGTTGGCTTCTAATACACAATTGCTTCAAATGACATAAAATTATGCACGTTTGGGTTTGTGGCGTAGAATTCCTAAAAGTGGTACAAATTTATGTGCAAGTGGGGAGATGGTACACAAATCTGAACTAAGTTATTTAGTTATGTGCGAGTAGGCTTGCGGTGCCTAACACTTAAATAAGGTGCAAAGTTCTGGCCATGGGGGTTTGGGTCACAACACTTCTAAATGGTACAAAATTACACCCGTGTGGACTTTTGGTGCACAAGTCCAAAAAATTGTCTAAGGTAGTGCACATGTGGGTTTTGATTTACAGCATCTAATCTTGGTACCAAGTTACGAAAAAGTGTGTTTGTGGTGCACAAGTCCTAAAAATTGGACAAAGTTACCAACGTCGGTCCTTGTTGTGCACAACTTAATTATTCCGTAGGAAGTTATGCCCAGGTTGGCTTGTAGTACACAACTCCTTTAAATGACCCAAAGTTATGCACATTTGTGATTCTGGTGCACAACTCCTAAACATGATTCCAAGTTACACATAGGCGAGGAGATGATGGACAACTCTGAAATAGGGAACGGAATTACCTAAGCATGAGCTTGTGATGCACAACTCCTAAATATGATACAAAGTTATGCCCGTTGGGGTTTGGTGCACAATTCCTTTAAATGGCACAAAATTATGCATGAGGGAGCTTGTGGGGCACAACAGCCACAAATGGTACGAAGTTACGTACAAGTGTACCTTTGGTGCATAACTCCAAAAATTTGTCCAAAGCACATGTGGATTTGTGATGTAGAATTCCAAAACTAAGTACAAAGTTCTGAAAAAAGTGCTTGTGGAGCACAATTCCAAAAGATGGTACAAATTTATCCACGATGGTGCTTGTGGTGAACAACTTAAATAATTAGTACATAGTTTTGCACATGTCAGCTTGTAATGCCCAATTGCTTCAAATGACAAAATTATGCATGTTTGGGCTCGTGGTGCAGAATTCCTAAAAGTGGTACAAATGTATGTGCAAGTGGGGAGATGGTACACAAATCTGAAATAAGTTAAGCAGTTATGTGTGAGTAGGATTGTGGTGCCTTACACTTAAATATGGTACAAAGTTCTGCTTGTGGGGGTTTGGTGCATAACTATTACGAATAGTGCAAAATTGCGCACGTGTTGACTTTTAGTGCACAAGTCAGAAAAATTGTCCAAAGTAGTGCACATGTGGGTTGTGATTTACAACATCTAATCTAGGTACAAAGATACAAAAAAGTGTGCTTGTGGTGCATAAGTCCTAAAAATTGGACAATGTTATGCACGTTGGTCCTTCTTGTCACAACTTAAATATTCGGTATGAAGTATGTACGTGTTAGCTTGTAGTGCACAACTCATTTAAATGACCCAAAGTTATGCACATTTGTGATTGTGGTGCATAACTCCTAAACATGATTCCAAGTTACACATAGGTGGAGAGATGATGCATAACTCTGAAATAAGGAACGGAATTACGTAAGCATGAGCTTGTGATGGACAACATCTAAATATAATACAAAGTTACGCCCATTGGGGTTTGGTGCACAACTCCTTTAAATGGCACAAAATTACACACGAGGGACCTTGTGGCGCACAACAACCACAAATGGTACGAAGTTACGTACGAGTGTACCTTTGGTGCATAACTCTGAAAAATTGTCCAAAGTTGTGCACGTTTGTGATGTATAATTCCAAAACTAGGTACAAAGTTCTGAAAAAGTGTGCTTGTGGCACACAACTCCAAAAGATGGTACAAATTTATCCACTATGGTGCTTATGGTCCACAACTTAAAAAATTGGTGCATAGTTTTTCACGTGTTGGCTTGTAATGCACAACTACTTCAAACAACCCAAAGTTATACATGTTTACACTCGTGGTGCACCACTCGTAAAACAAATACAAGTTTACCCGCAAGTGTGGAGATGGTGCACAAATCTAAAAAAAGTTGTGCATTTATGTCTGAGTACGCTTGTGGTGCCCAACACTTAAATAAGCTACAAAGTTCCACCCATGGGGCTTAGGTGCTTAACTCATATAAATGGTATGAAATTACACACATGTGCATTGTGGATGCACAACTCCGAAAAATGGTCCAAAGTTGTGTATGTGTGGGATTGTGATTTACAACATCTAATCTAGGTACAAAGTAATGAAAAAGGGTGCTTCTAGTGCAGAAAACCTAAAAATTGTACAAAGTTACACACATGGGGCCTTGTAGTGCACAACTTAATAATTTCGTACGAAGTGATGCATGTGTTGGCTTATAGTGCACAACTCCTTTAAATGACCTAAAGTTCTGCACGTTTATGATTGTGGTGGACAAATCCTAAACATGATTCAGAGTTACACAAGGCGGGGAGATGATGCACAACTCTGAAATAAGGAACGGAATTACGCAAGCATGGGCTACTGATGCACAACACCTAAATATGATACAAAGTTATGCCCATTAGGGTTTGGTGCATAACTCCTTTAAATGGCACAAAATTACGCACAAGGGTGCTTGTGGCGCAGAACAACCATAAATGATACAAAGTTACATACGAGTGTACTTTTGGTGCATAACCCAGAAAAATTGTCTAAAGTTATGCACATGTGGGTTTGTTATGGAGAATTCTAAAACTAGGTAAAAAGTTCTGAAAAAGTGTGTTTGTGGCCCACAAGTCCAAAAGATTGTACAAAGTTATCCACGATGGTGCTGTGGTGCACAACTTAAAAAATTGGTACAAAGTTTTGCACGCATTGGCTTATAATGCACAATTGCTTCAAATGACATAAAATTATGCACATTTGGGCTCGTGGCATAGAATTCCTAAAAGTGGTACAAATTTACGTGCAAGTGGGGAGATGGTACACAAATCTGAAATAAGTTATGTAGTTATGTGTGAGTAGGCTTGCAATGCTTAACACTTAAATAAGGTACAAAATTCTGCCCGTGGGGGTTTGGTGCATAACTCTTATGAATGGTACGAAATGACGCACGTGTGTACTTTTGGTGCACAACTCCAAAAAATGGTCCAAAGTTGTGCACATGTGGGTTGTGATTTACAACATCTAATCTAGGTACAAAGTTACAAAAAAAGTTTGCTTGTGGTGCACAAGTCCTAAAATCTGGACAAAGTTACGAACGTCGGTCCTTGTTGTGCACTAGTTAACTATTTCGTATGAAGTTATGCATGCGTTGGCTTGTAATGCACAATTACACAAATGACACAAAATTTTGCACATATGGGCTCGTGGCGTAGAACTCCTAAAAGTGGTACAAACTTACGCGTAAGTGGGGAGAGGGTATACAAATCTAAAATAAATTATGTAGTTATGTGTGAGTATGCTTGTGGTGCCCAACACTTAAATAAGGTACAAAGTTCTACCCGTGGGGGTTTGGTGCACAACTCTTATGAATGGTATGAAATTACGCACGTGTGTACTTTTGACGCACAATTCCGAAAAATGGTCCAAATTTGTGCACATGTGGGTTGTGATTTACGACATCTAATCTAGGTACTAAGTTATGAAAAAGTGTGCTTGTGGTGCACAAGCATGTAAGCTTGGAAAAAGTTACTCATGTAGGTCCTTGTTGTGCATAACTTAATTATTCTGTATGAAGTTATGCACATGTTGGCTTGTAGTGCACAACTCCTTTAAATGACCCAAAATTATGCACGTTTGTGATTATGTTGCACCACTCCTAAACATCATTCAAAGTTATACATAGGTGGGGAGATAATGCACAACTCTGAAATAAGAACGAAATTACGCAAGCATGAGCTTGTGATTCACAACACCTAAATCTAGTACAAAGTTACTCCGGTTGGGGTTAGGTGCCCAACTACTTTAAATTACACCAAATTACGCACGAGGGAGCTTGTGGCACCCGACAACCACAAATGATACGAAGTTACGTATGAATGCACTTTTGGTTTATAACTCCGAAAAAATTTTCAAAGTTGTGCACATGTGGGTTTGTGATGTAAAATTCCAAAACTAGGTACAAAGTTCTAAAAAAGTGTGCATGTGGAGCACAACATGAAAAGGTGGCACAAAGTTATTCACAATGGTTCTTGTGGTGGATAACTTCAAAAATTGGTACAAAGTATGCACCCGTTGGCTTATAATGCATAATTGCTTCAACTGACACAAAATTATGCACATTTGGCTCGTTGCACAGAACTCCTAAAAATGGTACAAATTTACGGGTAAGTAGGGAGATGGTATACAAATTTGAAATAAGTTACAAAGTTATGTGTGGGTAGGCTTGTGGTACCTAACACTTAAATAAGGTACAATGTTCTGCTTATAGGGGTTTGGTGAATAACTCCTATAAATGATACAAAATTACGAACGTGTGGACATTTGGAGCACAACTCTGGAAAATGGTCTAAAGTTGTGCACATATGGGATTATGATTTAAAACATCTAATCTTGGTAAAAATTTACGAAAAAGTGTGTATGGTGCACAAGAAATAAAAATGGTATAAAGTTATGTGTGTTGGGCCTTGTAGTGCACAACTTAAGTATTCCGTATGAAGTTTTGAACGTGTTGGCTTATAGTGCACAACTCCTTTTAATGACCCAAACTTATGCACATTTATACTTGTAGTGCACAACTCCAAAACATGATTTAAAGCAAAGCAAGGGTGAGGATATGGTGCACAACTTTGAAATAAGGAACGAAATTTTGCAAGCATGAGCCTGTGATGCACAACACCTAAATATGGTACCATATCTTACCCATTGGGGTTTGATGCACAACTGCTTTAAATGGCACAAAATTATGCATAAGGGAGCCTATGGCGCACAACAACTACAAATGGTACCAAGTTACATACGAGTGCACTTTTAGTGCACAACTCTGAAAAACTGTTCAAAGTTGTGAACGTGTGTGTTTGTTATGTAGAATTCCTAGACTAGGCACAAAATTCTAAAAAAGTCTTCCTGTGGAGCATAACTCCTAAAGATGGTACGAAGTTATCTATGATGGTGCTTGTGGAACACAACTTCCAAAATCGGTACAAAATTTTGCATGCATTGGCTTGTAATGCACAATTGCTTCAAATGACAAAATTTTACACGTTTGGGCACATGGCACAGAACTCCTAAAAGTGGTATAAATTTACATGCAAGTGGGGAGATGGTACACAAATCTGAAATAAGTTCCAAAGTTATATGTGTGTAGGCATATGGTGCCAAACACTTAAATAAGGTACAAAGTTCTGCCCGTAGGGGTCTACTGAATAACTCCTATAAATGATACGAAATTACACACGTGTGGACTTTTGGTGCACAACTCCGAAAAATGGTCCAAAGTTGTGCACATGTGGGATTATGATTTAAAACATTTAATCTTGGTACAAAGTTATGAAGAAATGTGCGTGTGGTGCACAAGTCCTAAAAATGGTACAAAATTATGCATGTGGGGCCTTGTAGTGCACAACTTAATAATTTTGTATGAAGTTATGAACATGTTGCCTTATAACAACTCCTTTTAATGACCCAAACTTATGCACATTTACGCTTGTGGTGCACAACTTCAAAACATAATTTATAGTAAAGCACGGGTGGGGATATGGTGCACAACTCTAAAATAAGTAACGAAATTTCACAAGCATGAGCTTGTGATGCACAACACCAAAATATGGTACCAAATTTTGCCCGTTGGGGTTTGTTGCATAACTGCTTTAAATGGCATAAAATTAAGCACGAGGGAGCCTATGGCACACAACAACCACAAATAGTACCAAGTTATGTACGAGTTCACTTTTCGTGCATAACTCCGAAAAACTGTTCAAAGTTGTGCACATGTGTGTTTGTGATGTAGAATTCCTAAAATTGGCCCAAAATTCCAAAAAAGTGTGCCAATGGAGCAAAACTCGTAAAGATGGTATGAAGTTATCAGCGATGGTGCTTGTGGAACACAACTTCAAAAATCGGAACAAAGTTTTGCATGCGTTGGCTTGTAATGCAAAATTGCTTCAAATGACATAAAATTTTGCACATTTAAGCACATGGTGCAAAACTTCTAAAAGTGGTACAAATTTACGCGCAAGTGGGGAGATGGTACACAAATCTGAAATAAGTCCTGAAGTTATGTGTGTGTAGGCTTGTGGTGCCTAACACTTAAATAAAGTACAAAGTTCTGCTCGTAAAGGGTTTGGTGAATAACTCCTATAAATGATACAAAATTACACACGTGCAAATTTTTGGTGCACAATTATGAAAAATGGTCCAAAGTTGTGTACATGTGGGATTGTTATTTAAAACATCTAATCTTGGTACAAAGTTACGAAAAAGTGTGCGTGTGGTGCACAAGTCCTAAAAATGGTACAAAATTATGCGCATGGGGCCTTATAGTGCACAACTTAATTATTTTGTACGAAGTTATGAACTTGTTGGCTTAGAATGCATAACTCCTTTTAATGACCCAAACTTATGCACATTTACGCTTGTGGTGCACAACTCCAAAACATGATTTAAAGTAAAGCACGGGTGGGGATATTGTGCACAACGCTTGTGATGCACAACACCTAAATATGGTATCAAATTTCGCCCGTTGGGGTTTGTTGCACAATTGCTTTAAATGGCACAAAATTACACACGAGGGAGCCTATGACACACAACAACCACAAATGGTACCAAGCTACGTACGAGTGCACTTTTCTTGGACAACTCCTAAAAAATATTCAAAGTTGTGCACATGTGTGTTTGTGATGTAGAATTCCTAAACTAGGCACAAAATTCTGAAAAAAATGTATCAATGGAGCACAACTCCTAAAGATGGTACGAAGTTTTCCACGATGGTCCTTGTGGAGCATAACTTCAAAAATTGGTACAATATTTTGCACACGGTAGCTTGTAAAGCACAATTCCTTCAAATGACATAAAATTTTGCACATTTGGGCACATGGCGCAGAACTCCTAAAAGTGGTACAAATTTATGTGCATGTGGGGAGAT
Organism: Platanus orientalis; assembly: GCA_025762735.1. Taxonomy (NCBI): domain Eukaryota; kingdom Viridiplantae; phylum Streptophyta; class Magnoliopsida; order Proteales; family Platanaceae; genus Platanus; species Platanus orientalis. Next base: position 10,033 of record JAOXJP010289010.1, on the reverse strand, counting down.
GGTACACAAATCTAAATTGTTTCGAAGTTATGTGTGATTAGGCTTGTGGTGCCTAACACTTAAATAAGGAACAAAGTTCTGCCAGTAGGGGTCTATTGAATAACTCCTACAAATGATACAAAATTATACAGGTGTGGACTTTTGGTGCACAATTCCAAAAAATAGTCCAAAGTTTTACACATGTGGGATTGTGATTTACAACATTTAATCTAGGTAAAAAGTTAAGAAAAAGGGTGTTTGTGGTGCAAAGGTCCTAAAAATTATACAAAGTTACGCAAGTGGGGCCCTATAGTGCACAACTTAATTATTTCGTACGATGTTAAGCACGTGTTGGCTTGTAGCGCACAACTCCTTTAAATGACCCAAGTTATGCTCGTTTGTGATTGTGGTGCACAACTCGTAAACATGATTCAAACTTAGACATAGGCGAGGAGATGATGCACAACTCTAATGTAATGAAAGAAATTACGCAAGCATGAGCTTGTGATGCACAACACCAAAATATGGTAACAAGTTACACCCATTAAGGTTTGGTGTACAACTCCTTTAAATGGCACAAAATTACGTAAAAGGGAGTTTGTGGTACACAACAACCATAAATGGTACTAAGTTACATCCGAGTGTACTTTTGGTGCATAACTCCGAAAAATTGTCCAAAGTTATGCGCATGTGGGTTTGTGATGTAGAATTCCAAAACAAGGTAAAAAGTTCTGAAAAAGTGTGCTTCTGGTAGCACAACTCGTAAAGATGGTTCAAATTTATCCACGATGGTGCTTGTAGTGCACAACATAAAACATTGGTACAAAGTTTGCATTCGTTGGCTTGTAATGCACCATTGCTTCAAATAACACAAAATTATGCACGTTTGAGCTTGTGGCACAGAATTCCTAAAAGTGGTACAAATTTTCGTTCAAGTGGGGAGATGGTATAGAAATCTGAAATAAGTTACGAAGTTATGTGTGAGTAGGCTTGTGTTGCCTAACACTTAAATAAGGAACAAAGTTCTGCAGGGGTCTGGTGAATAACTCCCATAAGTGATACAAAATTACGCACTTGTGGACTTTTGGTGCACAACTCTGAGAAATGGTCAAAAGTTGTGCACATGTGGGATTGTTATTTAAAACATCTAATCTTGGTACAAAGTTACAAAAAAGTGTGTGTGGTGCACAAGTCCTAAAAATGGTACAAAATTATGCGTGTAGGGCCTTGTAGTGCATAACTTAATTATTTCGTACAAAGTTATGAACGTGTCGGCTTATAGTGCACAACTCCTTTTAATGACCCAAACGTATGCACATTTACGCTTGTGGTGCACAACTCCAAACATGATTTAAAGTTACACATAGGCAAGGAGATGATGCACAACTCTGAAATAAGGAACGGCATTATGTAAGCAAGAGCTTGTGATGCACAACACCTAAATATGGTATAGAGTTACTCCCGTGGGGGGTTGGTGCACGACTCCTTTAAATGGCACCAACTTACGCACGAGGGAGCCTTGGGCACCCGACAACCAGAAATGGTACGAAGTTACGTATGAGTGCACTTTGGGTGCATAACTCTGAAGAATTTCTCAAAGTTGTGCACATGTGGATTTATGATGTGGAATTCCAAAACAAGGTACAAAGTTTTGAACAGGTGTACTTGTGGAGCACAACTCGAAAAGATGGTACAAAGTTATCCACGATGGTGCTTGTGGTGGACAACTTCAAAAATTGGTACAAAGTTTGCATGCGTTGGCTTGAAATGTACAATTACTTCAAATGACAGATAATTACGCATGAGGGAGCCTGTGGCGCACAACAACCACAAATTGTATCAAGTTACATACGAGTGCACGTTTCGTGCATAACTCTGAAACAGCTATTCAAAGTTGTGCACGTGTGTGTTTGTGATGTAGAATTCCTAAATTAAGCACAAAATTCTGAAAAAGTGTGCTAGTGGAGCACAAATCCTAAAGATGGTACGAAGTTATCCACGATGGTGTTTGTAGAGTACAATTTCTAAAATTGGTACAAAGTTTTGCACGCATTGGCTTGTAACGCACAATTGCTTTAAATGACACAAACTTTTGCACATTTGGGCACGTGGCATAGAACTCCTAAAAGTTGTACAAATTTACACACAAGTGGGGAGATGGTACATAAATCTAGAATAAGTTTCAAAACTATGTGTGGGTGGGCTTCTGGTGCCTAACACTTAAATAAGGTACAATGATCTTCTTGTAGGGGTTTGGTGAATAACTCCTATAAATGATACAAAATTTTGCATACGTGGACTTTTGGTTCACAACTCAAAAAAATGGTCCAAAGTTGTCCACATAAGGGATTGTGATTTAAAACATCTAATCTTGGTACAAACTTACGAAAAAGTATGAGTGCGGTGCACAAGTCCTAAAAATGGTATAAAATTATGCCTGTGGGGCCTTTTAGTGCACAACTTAATTATTCCGTACAAAGTTATGAATGTGTTGCCTTATAGTGCACAACTCCTTTTAATGACCCAAACTTATGCACGTTTATGCTTGTGGTGCACAACTCCAAAACATGATTTAAAGTAAAGCACGGGTGGGGATATGGTGCACAACTCTAAAATGAGGAACAAAATTTCACAAGCATGAGCTTGTGATGCAGAACACCTAAATATGGTACCAAATTTCGCCCGTTGGGGTTTATTGCACAACTGCTTTAAATGGCACAAAATTATGCATGAGGGAGCCTGTGGCACATAACAACCACAAATGCTATCAAGTTATGTTTGAGTGCACTTTTCTTCCACAACTCTAAAAAACCATTCAAAGTTGTGCATGTGTGTGTGTTTGTGATGTAGAATTCCTAAACTAGGCACAAAATTCTGAAAAGTGTGTCACTGAAGCACAACTCCTAAAGATGGTATGAAGTTATCCACGATGGTGCTTGTGGAGCATAACTTCAAAAATCGGTACAATGTTTTGTGCGCGTTGGCTTGTAATGCACAATTCCTTTAAATGACACAAAATTTTACACGTTTGGGCTTGTGGCACAAAACTCCAAAAAGTGTTACAAATTTACTCACAAGTGGGGAGATGGTACACAAATCTAAAATAAGTTCCAAAGTAATGGGTGAATAGGCTTGTGGTGCCTAACACTTAAATAAGGTACAAAGTTCTACCCGTAGGGGTCTGGTTAATAACTCCTATAAATGATACAAAATTATGCATGTGTAGACTTTTGGTGCAAAACTCCAAAAAATAGTTGAAAGTTGTGCACATGTGGGATTGTGATTTACAACATCTAATCTAGGTACAAAATAACGAAAAAGGGTGCTTATGGTGTAAAAATCCTAAAAATTGTATAATGTAACGCACATAGGGCCCTCTAGTGCAGAACTTAATTATTCCAGACGATGTTATGCACCTGTTGGCTTGTACCGCACAACTCCTTTAAATGACCCAAAGTTATGCACGTTTATGATTGTGGTGCACAACCTATAAACATGATTCAAAGTTTGATATAGGCGAGGAGATGATGCACAACTCTGAAATAACGAAAGAAATTACGCAAGCATGAGCTTGTGATGCACAACACCTAAATATGGCAACAAGTTACACCCGTCAAGGTTTGGTGTATAACTCCTTTAAATGGCACAAAATTACATAAATGGGAGCTTGTGGTGCACACCAACCATAAATGGTATGAAGTTACGTATGAGTGTACTTTTGGTGCATGACTCCAAAAAATTGTCCAAAGTTGTGCACATGTGGGTTTGCAATGTAGAATTCCAAAACTAGGTACAAAGTTTTGAAAAAGTGTGTTTGTGATGCACAACTCGTAAAGATGGTACAAATTTATCCACGATGGTGCTTGTTGTGCACAACATAAAAAATGGGTACAAAGTTTGCATGCGTTGGTTTGTAATGCACCATTGCTTCAAATAACACAAAATTATGCCCGTTTGGGCACATGGCACAGAATTCCTAAAAGTGGTACAAATTTACGCATAAGTAGGGAAATGGTATAGAAATCTGAAATAAGTTTCAAAGTTATGTGTGAATAGGCTTGTGCTGCCTAACACTTAAATAAGGTACAAAGTTCTTTAGGGGTCTAGTGAATAACTCCTATAAATGATAAAAATTACACATGTGTGGACTTTTGGTGCAAAACTCCGAAAAATGGTCAAAAGTTGTGCACATGTGAGATTGTTATTTAGAAAATCTAATCTTGGTACAAAGTTACAAAAAAGCATGCGTGTGGTGCACAAGTCTTAAAAATGGTACAAAATTATACGCGTAGGGCCTTATAGTGCACAACTTAATTAGTCCGTATGAACTTATGAACATGTTGGCTTATAGTGCATAACTCCTTTTAATGACCCAAACTTATGCATGTTTAGGCTTGTGGTGCACAACTCCAAAACATGATTTAAAGTTACACATAGGCAGGGAGATGATGCATAACTCTAAAATAAGGAACGGCATTCCGTAAGCAAGAGCTTATGATGCACAACACCTAAATATGGTATAGAGTTACTCCTGTTGGGTTTTGGTGCATAACTCCTTTAAATCGCACCAAATTACGCACGAGGGTACTTGTGGCGCCCGACAACCACAACTGGTACGAAGTTATGTATGAGTGCACTTTTGGTGCATAACTCTAAAAAATTTCTCAAAGTTGGGCACAACTCCAGAAGATGATACAAACTTATACACGAAGGTGCTTGTGGTGCAGAACTTAAAAAATCGATGCAAAGTTTGCACACGTTGGCTTATAATGCATAATTGCTTAAAATAACACAAAATTATGCATGTTTGGGCTCGTGGGGAGATGGTATACAAATTTGATATAAGTTACGAAGTTATGTGTGAGTAGGCTTGTGGTGCCTAACACTAAAATAAGGTTCAAAGTTTTGCTCGTAGGGGTCTAGTGAATAACTTCTATAAATGATACGACATTACGCACGTGTGGACTTTTGGTGCATAACTCCGAAAAATGGTTCAAAGTTGTGCACATGTTGGTTGTGATTTACAACAATTAATCTAGGTGCAAAGTTACGAAAAAGTGTGCTTACGGTGCATAAGTCCTTAAAATTGGGCAAAGTTATAAAGTTTTGCACGCGTTCGCTTCTAATGCACAATTGTTTCAAATGACACAAAATTATGCATGCTTGGGCTTGTGGCACAGAACTCCTAAAAGTGGTATAAATTTATGCGTAAGTGGGGAGATGGTACATAAATCTGAAATAAGTTACAAAGTTATGTGTGGGTAGGCTTGTGCTGCCTAACACTTAAATACGATACAAATTTCTACTCGAGGGGGTTTGTTGCAAAACTCCTATAAATGGTACAAAATTACGCACGTGTAGACTTTTAGTGCACAACTCTGAAAAATGGTACAAAGTTGTGGACATGTGGGTTGTGATTTACAACATCTAATCTAGGTACAAAGTTACGAAAAAGTGTGCATGTGGTGCACAAGTCCTAAAACTTGGACAAAGTTATGCACGTTGGTACTTATTGTACACAACTTAATTATTCCGTACGAAGTTATGCACGTGTTGGCTTGTAGTGCACAACTCCTTTAAATGACCCAAAGTTATACACATTTGTGATTTTGTGGCACAACTCCTAAGCCTAAAAAAAAGTTACACATAGGCGAGGAGATGATGCACAACCCTGAAATAAGGAACGTAATTACACAGGCATGACCTTGTGATCCACAACACCTAAATATGGTACAGAGTTACTCCCGTTGGGGTTTGGTGCACAACTCCATTAAATGGCACCAAATTATGCATGAGGGAGCTTGTGGCACATGACAACCACAAATGGTACGAAGTTACGTATGAATGCACTTTTGGTGCATAACTTTAAAAAATTATCCAAAGTTGTGCACATATGTGGTTTGTGATGTAGAATTCCAAAACTAGGTACAAAGTTCTGAAAAAGTGTGCTTGTGGAGCACAACTTGTAAAGATTGTACAAAGTTATCCTCGATGGTGCTTCTGGTGCACAACTTCAAAAATTAGTACCAAGTTTTGCACGCGTTGGCTTGTAATGCATAATTGTTTCAAATGACACAAAATTATGCATGTTTGGGCTTCTGGCACAGAACTCATAAAATTGGTACAAATTTTACACGCAAGTGGGGAGATGGTGCACAAATTTCAAATAAGTTATGAAGTTATGTGTGAGTAAGCTTGTGGTGCCTAACACTTAAATAAGGTAGAAAGTTCAGCTCGAGGGGGTTTGTTGCATAACTCCTATAAATGGCACGAAATTACGCATAAGTGGACTTATGGTGCACAACTCCAAAAAATGGTCCAAACTTGGGCACATGTGGGTTTCGATTTACAACATCTAATATAGGTACAAAGTAACGAAAATGTGTGGTTATGGTGCACAAGTCCTAAAAATTGGGCAAAGTTACGCACGTGGGTCCTTGTTGTGCACAACTTAATTATTCTGTAAGAAGTTATGCATTTGTTGGATTCTAGTGCACAACTCCTTTAAATGACCCAAAGTTATGCACATTTGTGATTGTGCTTCACAACTCCTAAACATGATTCAAAGTTATACATAAGCGAGGAGACGATGCACTACTCTGAAATAAGTAACGTAATTACGCAAGCATGAGCTTGTGATGCAAAACACTTAAATATCGTACAGAGTAACTCCCATTGGGGTTTGGTGCACAACTCCTTTGAATGGCACCAAATCACACACGAGGGAGCTTTTGGTGCACGACAACCACAAATGGTAGGAAGTTACGTATGACTGCACTTTTAGTGCATAACTTTGAAAAATTTTCAAAGTTTTACACATGTGTGTTTATAGTGTAAAATTCAAAAAACTAAGTACAAAGTTCTGAAAAAGTGTGCTTGTGAAGCACAACTCCAAAAAATGGTACAAAGTTATCCACGATGATGCTTGTGGTGTACAACTTCAAAAATTGGTACAAAGTTTGCACGTGTTGGCTAGTAATGCACAATTTCTTCAAATGACACAAAATTATGCACGTTTGAGCTCGTTGCACTAGACTCCTAAAAGTTGTACAAATTTACGCCCAAGTGCGGAGATGGTATACAAATATGAAAAAAGATACGAAGTTATGTGTAAGTAGGCTTGTGGTGCCTAACACTTAAATAAGGTACAAAGTTCTGCCTGTAGGGCTCTAGTCAATAACTCATATAAACGACACAAAAGTACACAGGTGTGGACTTTTGGTCCATAACTCTGAAAAATGGTCCAAAGTTGTGCACATGTGGGATTGTGATTTACAGCATCTAATCTAGGTACAAAGTGCCAAAAAATGTGCTTGTGGTGCACAAGTCCTAAAAATTGTACAAAGTTACGCACGTGGGACCCTTTAGTGCACAACTTAATTATTCCGTACGAAGTTATGCACGGGTTGGCTTGTAGCACACAACTCCTATAAATCACCAAAAGATATGCACGTTTGTGATTATGGTTCACAACTCCTAGACATGTGCACAACTCCTTTAAATGACATAAAATTATGCATGAGGGAGCTTGTGGTGCACAACAACCATCAATGATATGAAGTTATGTATGAGTGTACTTCTGGTGCATAAATCCGAAAAATTGTCCAAAGTTGTGCACATGTGGGTTTTAGATGTTGAATTGCAAAAAAGGTATGAAGTTCTAAAAAAGTGTGATTGTGGAGTACAACTTGTAAAGATGGTACAAAGTTATCAACGATGTTGCTTATGGTGCACAACTTAAAAAATCGGTGCAAAGTTTTGCTTGTGTTGCCTTGTAATGTACAATTGCTTCAAATGACTCAAAATTATACACGTTTGGGCTCGTGGGGTAAAACTCCTAAAAGTGGTACAAATTTTTGCTCAACTTGGGAGATGGCGCATAAATTTGAAATAAGTTATGCAGTTATTTGTGAGTAGGCTTATGGTGCCAAACACTTAAATAAGATACAAAGTTCTGCTCGTGGGGGTTTAGTGCATAAGTCTTATGAATGGTATGAAATTACGCACATGAGATTGTGATTTACAACATTTGATTTGGGTATAAAGTTACGAAAAAGTGTTTTTGTAGTGCACAAGTCCTAAAAATTGTACAAAGTTATGCACGTGCGACCTTATAGTGCACGACTTAATTATTCCATACGAAGTTATACACGTGTTGGCTTGTAATACACAACTCCTTTAAATGACACAAGGTTATGCACGTTTTTTATTGTGGTACACAACTCCTAAACATGATTCATAGTTACACACAAGCATGCAGACGATGCACAACTCTAAAATAATAAACGAAATTATGCAAGCATAAGCTTATGTTTCACAGCAAATAAAAATGGTACCAAGTTACACCCGTTGGGGTTTGGTGCACGAGGGAGCTTATGGCGCACAACCACAAATGGTACGAAGTTACATATGAGTGTACTTTTGGTTCATAACTATGAAAAATTATCCAAAGTTGTGCTTCTGTTGATTTGGGATGTAGAATTCCAAAACTAGGTACAAAGTTAAAAAAAAGTGTAATTATAGAGCACAACGCATAAAGAGAGTACAAAGTTATCAATGATGGTGCATGTGGTGCATAACTTCAATAATTGGTACAAAGTTTTGCACGTATTGGGTTGTAATGTACAATTATTTCGAATGACACAAAATTATGCATGTTTGGGCTTGTGGCGTAGAACTCCTAAAAGTGGTACAAATTTACACGCAAGTGGGGAGATGGTACACAAATATTAAATAACTTATGCAGTTATGTGTGAATAGGCTTATGGGGGTTTGGTGCATAACTCTTATGAATGGTAAAAAATTACGCACGGGTGGACCATTGGTGCACAACTCCGAAAAATGGTCCAAAATTGTGCACATGTGGGATTGTGATTTACAACATCTGATTTGGGTGTAAAGTTACAAAATAGTGTGCTTATGGAGCGCAAGTCTAAAAAATTGTACAAAGTTATGCACGTGGGGCCTTGTAGTTCACAACTTAATTATTCCATATGAAGTTATGCACGTGTTGGCTTTTAGAGCACAACTTAAATGACCCAAAGTTATGCATGTTTGTGATTGTGGTGCATAACTCCTAAACAAGATTTAAAGTTACACAGGCAGGGAGATGAAGCACAACTCTGAAATAAGGAACGAATTTATGCAAGCAGAAGCTTATGATGCCTGACACCCAAATAACGTACAAAGTTATGCCCGTTGGGGCTTGGTGTATAACTCCTTTAAATGGCAAAAAATTACGCATGAGGGAGCTTGTGGCGCACAACAACCACAAATGGTATGAAGTTACATATGATTGCACTTTCGGTGCATAACTCCGAAATAATTTTCAAAGTTGTGCACATGTGTGTTTGTGATGTAGAATTCCAAAACTAGGTACAAAGTTTTGAAAATGTGTGCTTATGGAGCACAACTTCAAAAGATGGTACAAAGTTATCCACGATGGTGCTTGTGGTGCACAACCTAAAAAATTGGTACATAGTATACACGCGTTGGCTTGTAGTGCACAATTGCTTCAAATGACAAAAAATTATGCACGTTTAGGCTCGTGGCACCGAACTACTAAAAGTACAAATTTACGCGCAAGTGCAGAGATGGTATATAAATTTGAAATAAGTTACGAAGTTATGTGTGAGTAGGCTTGTGGTGCCTAGCACTTAAATGAGGTACAAGGTTTTGCCCTTAGGGGTCTGGTGAATAACTACTATAAATGATACGAAATTATACATCTATTAACTTTTTGTGCACAACTCTGAAAAATAGTCCAAAGTTGTGCACATATGGGATTGTGATTTACAACATCTAATCTAGGTACAAATTTACGAAAAAGTGCTCTTGTGGTGCAAAAGTCCTAAAGATTAGACAAAGTTATGCATGTGGGTCCTTCTTGTGCACAACTTAATTATCTCGTATGAAGTTATGCACGTGTTGGCTTGTAATGCACAACTCCTTTAAATGACCCAAAGTTATGCACGTTTGTGATTATGCTGCACAGCTCCTAAATAAGATTCAAAGTTACACATAGGTAGGGAGATGATGAACAACTGACATAAGG
>JAOXJP010289009.1:0-33318 GCA_025762735.1 Platanus orientalis | reverse complement strand
CTATTACCCTGGGTTTCATTACCTTCAACGTCTCTCTCTATCTCTCTATCTCTCTCTCTCTCTCTCTCTCTCTCTCTCTCACACACACACACACACTTACAAACACATTATTCTTCTTTCCTTTCTCAAGAAATTTAAGGGTTTTTTTTTTGTGTGTGTGGTAAAATCTCAAGAAATCTAAGTTAAGGAGTAAATATTCACCTTTTTACATTTCTATTTTAGGAAAAGATATGTTACACTTAATCTGTCTGTCCCCCCGTGTCCCCACACACAAAAGGTGAGCTGTATAGGGCTAAAATTGTAAAAACATTTTTCAAATGAAAAAATTGGTACCCAAAAAAATGGGGTTTGTAAGGTTAAAACCATAAAAAAGTGTTCAAGTGAACATTTACTTCCTATTTAAAAGAGGGACCAAATTCCACTTACATGTCAACCTTGGTGTGGGGACATGAGGGGACAACCAAATTTAGGTGTAGCAGATCCTTTCCATTTCTTTTTTATGGCTTGGAGAAGATTTAACAATCCTGATCACATGTGATTACTGTAGTAAGTTAACCTTATTTTGAAGATTTCATAGGTGGTTTTCAATTTCAGTAATGGATAGAAATGACCTTGGAACTTTCATAACTAACATGAAAATAAAATTTATTATGGGTAAAAGAGTGATAATACCATAAGGGTTCAAGTTCGCGCTTGCACTTGCAATGGAAATATACAAATCTTCAAATTGTTGAATCTATGAATCCAATAGTTCCAATTAATCCCTTAATTTCACAATCTTAAAAGTAAAGTAATTTTAATTTAATAAAATTAAAACCACGTGACCTAAGAAATAGAAGTGCTATTATTGCAGTTCTTGAAGATAGTCAAAATCTCCCACAAAATTGTGTAAGGGAGCATGCTAAGTTTTCTTTGGGATACAACTAAGCTCGAAATCAACTTTTTGTCTTTCCGAAGACTTACACTACTGCCTAACAAAGATTTATTATGCCTCTTTATATAATTTATTGCCATTTTCTGAAAATTTTGACTGAGTCTACCCTTGTCAAATTGTTTATCATATATGAAAACTGATTCAAGAAGATAATTGTAGCAACATCAACTAAGTGGAGGTTCTTCTATAATAACATGCTTAGATTAAGGTGGTTTTTAAACCCAAGGATGCAAAGCAAGACTCCTCTAGGGAGGTGCTAATCCAAGGACCGAGAAGGGCTTTATGTCTAACACATACCCAAAGAAAATGATAAAGAAAATGAGAAAGAGGTCTTCAATGACTGCTTTTTCTCCTTCTTTGTTTTTTGTTTTCAATTTACTCTTTGTTTTGAGCCTGATTCATTGCCTCAATCGCAATTGGGTTTCTTAAGCTCATTTATCATTATTTTGAAGGAGTAATGATGGGCTCCAATCCCATCTCACAAACCCCTTGTACATGTCCCTTTCTTGGTGGACATCAATTTGGGCATGCATTTGTGACTGGGCCTGTCCCAATGCGAGATGTGGGATCATTATGGGATAGCTTGTTGAGCAAGCTTCATTCTAGATATTTTGGATCATTCACGAATGCTTAGTCACGGACCGGGAATTGACAGTCCTTAATCGCAATTCAATGGGTTTCAGTTGTGGTTTCAAGTCTAATTGCAAAAATCGTTCCATACCGGCCCTACTACATATACCCAAGCCTTTGCCCGCACCTAAACCCCGTGCTCATACGTGTATGTGTGTGCATAGCACCTCATGAGGTAACAATACAAGAAAGAATTCTCTCCAAAAGACATGGGTTATAGGGATGTTAGAACTTATACGCTGCATTTAGAAATCTTCCCGGACGATGTTGGACTAAAAATATAACGGCGAATTTTGAAAACAACCAAATTGAAAACGGTGAACAAGGTTCGATTATTAACGCTTCAAAGAAGCTTCGTTTTCAACACTTCCCAATCCTTAACATCCTTGACCATGTGTTTAAGGCTAAATCCTATCAGTGTGTCACTCAGTTATAGTATATTAGTCTAATAACAAAGACTTGCTGATAATAAAGTCGGCATCGAATATAAACAACATATTGATGTTCTTGTGCCCTTTAGGAAATTAACATGCATACTAATCCTTCTTTATAGATGTTGGATAAAACAGAACAGGCATGATAACAAGCAAAGGTTTTCCTCATTAAATTGTTTCAAGCCAACCTCTTAATGTTTGGCCGGTGACTAATCCTGATTAAAGATTTTAAAAGAAGAGAACTCAAATGTTTCTTTAGTTTGCATTTTTCCCTTTTTCATACGTTCCCAACTTTTCTTGTTGATCTCAAAACTAAGGATGAAAGGGACTAAGGGTGGGATGGTAGAGACTGATGGACCACAATTTTTGTCTGAGAGAGAGAGAGAGAGAGAGAGAGAGAGGCATCCTACTAACAATTGTTGTCTGACTGTTCACATTATCATTCTCTCTAACACATAATTACAGTACTAATTACTTGCACATGCTTGCACGAAAAAAGGAGGAAGAAACAATATTAGTTTGTTCCATCTATCTATATAGAACTTACAACGTGGGTCAGGTTACCAAAATATTTAATTCTTTGTGAAATTTTAATAGTTTACAAGCGTGTCTTGTGCAGTTAATATTATCCATTTTTTTTCCGATTGATTAGTAGTACAGAAGAAACAATTTGACATTTTTATAAAATATAAAAGAATATTTGGTAAATATGAGCATTGACACAAGCGCTAACATGGGCATTAGGTTACCATTAAACATGACAATAGTGGTGGTGGGGTATGTTGTGGGTTTTGTAATCGCATGGAGCAAGTTGAAAGATATTAGTCTTGATGAGAAGTCAAAAGAAAATTTTTTTGTTCTCGTTTTTCTATTTTTATTTTTGTGGGACACCTCCTTTCGTGGGAAAGTGTAGCTTCTAAGATTGGGATAAGGTCAAAAGCTCTTTCCCCCAACTTGTGGAGACAGTTTGTGTTGTAGAGGTTATTATGGTTTTCCAAGAGGTATGGAAGGAGGGAAGCAATCAGAGTTTATTTTGATAAACGCAGGTTAATACATCAAGGGCTTGAATAGAAAATGACACAAAGATTAAGATCGGAGCCAAATCTTCTCTTCATAATATTATATGATTGATGATGTTCTAAACTCATTGGTTATGCTATTGTGCATACTTTCTTTTTTTTTTTTCATTATCCCATAGTATCCATGAAAGGGTGACCTAGTGTACGAGGCTCCCAGCCTTACCCTCATTTTTGAAAAGACTCTTTCTGTGACTTGAACCCACACCACCAGGAAAGCTAACGGTAAGCCTTACCGTTGGACTAAGCAACCCCTAGCATTCATGATTCATTCTTAAACACTACCTCTCAATTAATTAGGATGTCAAAATTCTGCATATTTGATCCCACGGATCCTCTGCCCAGATTAATTTGTCTGGAGGCATATGTGGACTTAGAAATATGTCCCTGATAATACAAGATTTGAGCTTCTTGTGCTGCTGTCAATGTGATGTAGGCCCAAGTGGCCAGACCCAAAAAAAAAAAGGCATCGTCCACGGCAAAGACACCTGGGTAAAAAACTCTAGTGAAGGGAAGGCATGGAATTAGTATCAGCAGCCGCAAACGGTTGGTACTTTTCAAGCTTGCCACCGATTTCTATGTACACGTACATATTTCATATTTGTGGTCACAGCATCTTCTATTCGAGATTTTCTCATCAAAAGATGATAACTTAATTCTCCTTCTAGGAATAACTTCATGTACTACATTGCACGTATAAAATCTTTCAGCATAGAGTTTTTTATTAGCCCATTCGTTTATCATTTTATACAACATTTTTGTACTGGTCTTAAGTGTGTTATAGTTAGGAGATTGATGGGCAAGATCCATGTAAGACCAAGGTCAGCTAGATCCAATCCGTCAGGCTAAAGTTTGAGGCAAGCCTAGCATGGGTTTGAAAATTTAACCCACGTGCAGCCCGATAGACACTAGAATTTGGGCTCAATACAGGTCTGGACAAGCCCATTGTATCAACTTTTGCTGCATAAACCCAATTCATGGTACACCCAACCTGAATGCCAAATGGCCAGCCTGACCGATTGATAGCTCCGATCATGTTGTTTGGACCATTTTCTGAAAGGATCAACAGTATGTGAGCCAAAATACATGTTATGTTGTGCTGTTGCCTTGAATTCCACCCGGAAGCAACCCAATATGCAACTTGTTTGTGTGATCCAAAAACCGACCCAAATGACCCAATTAATATTTTGACTCCATCTGGATCCGACAACCCTTTCGGGTTTCCATGCCAATTTTGGGGGTAGGGTTTAGTGCTGATATATATGATCCTGTTCGCTGGATTTTGGGGTAGATTTCTGTGGGGAATTCTTTGAAGTTTTTGGGAGAACTCGTTGTAACCCAAAATATCATGGAACCTTCTTGATTGTCTTCGCACATGGATGTCAGAAAAATTATTTTTGTGTACTTTATGCGATTTCTGTATGTTTTCTCATTTTGTTTCACACTGCCATTAACCCTAATCTGATCCAATTTGTCATAACATGTTAGTTTCATAATTGCTTGTTGCTTTGGCCCAAGCTCATGCAGTTAGTTTTACTGCAGCTTTAGATCAACTAAGACTAACAGCCCACTAGGCTGATGGGTAGACACCATCTAGCTCATGGGCTTCTACATCTTAAGACCTTAACCAGATGTGTGTGTTTCTCTTATTTTCTGCGGATATGTTCAGGATCCTGGGTCTTATTTGGAATCTAGATAGCTTTTGAAGATTACCGCAGAAGCCATGGTAGTGTCATTATTTTTTGTTTCATTATTGATCACGCCAGCCTGATTTACACCTTTTTTTTTTTTTTTTTTTTCGTTTGACAACCGGACAAGGCAGGGCTCCGGTCGCGCACTGCATATGAAGGGATTTGACCCAGAGTCTCTCACACGAAAGATTGATGCCGCAGCCATCCTAGCACCTTTGTTTGCATGGTTCATTCATTCATTATTATTACCTTTTTTTTATACTACCCTTACTAGGGGCTGCTAGCAAGGAGACCAGTTCGCCTGAAACTGATTTGGCTGAACCTACAACAAGATGAAGGAGACACTTCTGTCTACTGCCAACTGCTATTACCCACAAGCTAAAAGGAGATAGGGAGTCGCAACTACTGTAAAATCCCACATTGCTTAGCGTGAGAAGGGTCCTACGCTTTTATGTAAGCACTGCCCTTCACTTGCATCAGAGGCCAATGGGTCAGTCCATTTTAGAGAGACCAAGGGATCAGCTCGAGGAACAAAAGTGGGCTGGGATTACGTACGAATAAACGTACTGATGTGTTTGAACAGCACCAAGGGGCTGATGCATTAGTGCTGAAATGTGAGTTACACTTTTTGGGGGGCGCTTATCACTTTTCAGGGCTGATGTGTCTGCCCCCTGGCACCATTTGGATGCATTAGTACAAATTCCATTCGTATCTAATCTTCTCTGAACAAAAGTGGTCCAGAACCAAACAATATCATACAAGTGAACCTAGGGCATTACAATTGGTATCAAAGCCAATTCAGCTTCATGGTGTGCACAAGGGGACATGTGGCCTTAAGGGGGGTGGATTGTAAGGTGAGAAGGATCATGTGCTTATATGTAAGCATGACCCTTTACTTGTATGATACATTTTTTAGAGAGGCCAAGGGATCAACCCATTTGGAAGAGACAAGAGGTCAATCGGAAGAACAAAACCAAGATGGAAACATTGCCCAAAAACCAAACAATATCATGCAAGTAAACCCGGGACATTACAACCACCAAGGCAAGGGGCATTAAGGCTTGATTTGGATTTAAACATTGATAAAACTCGTTAGTCACCTGCACCAATACTATCTTTAAAAGTATTTGAATGGCATTCAAATATTGTATATTTTCCAAATCAAATAAACAATACAATGTGTTAAATAATAAAATATTGAAAATAGGAGAGCTATGGGCGTTATCAATCCTTAGTAAAAAGCCACACCTCATGTGAGGCTGAATAAGATTCCTGATAGTGATTTGTTACTTGTGCACCATCTATGAGTCTTTGATTCCATGATAAATTTGCATCATGATCAGCGGATTGTGATTTATAGCTTAGATTGGTCTCAAAAGATCTCCTTATCAAATGCTTCTTTCATGTTATATATATATTGTTAGGACTAATTATCCTTCTTCCACTTAGAAGAAAACGGGATGCAATAAAATCAACAAGCAAAACGAAAAAAAAAATCATGCACAACACAAGATTTACGTGGAAAACCCCAATTCTGGAAAAACCACGAAGCCGCAGAGAAAACTTACTATCTAAAAACTTTCGTCAAAAATGATTACAATCTTCGGAATCTCTCCCTCTTCACACACAACCCTAGAACAAAACATATAAATACTCTCAAAAACCCTAATACATTGCGGATCTGGTCCGGTATATAAAACCATAAAATGGGTTTTTCGGGTTATAATCAAGGTCACCTTCGCCCAAAATTTTCCATATTCAGGTTTTTATTTGGGTTGACAAAATATGATGCTAACCCAAATCAAACTTCACACATTACAATCTCCCACTTAAAGTTTGATATCCTGTTGCATCTCCTGTGTTTGAGAATACCATTCTTTCCTTGATGTGATTTCTATCTCTTGTGGCTCAATTGCACCATCTTTACACTTGAAGATCAACTAAAGCTTTGCATAGCTCTAGTTTCACTGTTGTGACTGCCTTAGTGAACATATCTGTAGGATTGTCATCCGTATGGATCTTTTCCAACCTCAACACATTTTCTTCCAGAAACGAACATATGAAGTGATGCCTCCTGTTAATGTGTTTCGTCATTGCATGGAATGCTGAATTCTTCGCAAGATGAATAGCACTTTGGCTATCACTATATAATCTGTTGTTCTCCTGTTTCTTTCCCAACTCTTACATCAAGTTCTACAGCTAAACCATTTTCTTGCTTGCCTCAGTGGCAATAATATATTCTGCTTCAATACTTAAAAGTGTTACTATCTTCTGCAACTGTTACACCCAACTAATAGATGTAGAACCCAAGGTGAAGGCATACCCTATAATACTTCTTCATTTGTCAAAATCTCCTAACAAATCTGAATCCACATAACCTTGTAGGTTAAGTCCAGACCCTCAAAAAATCATGGGGCTTTAAAAGTTCCTCTTAGGTACCTTAGAATCCACTTCACAACCTCCCAATGGATCTTTCATGGCTTACTTAGAAACCTGCTAACAACTCTCACTGAATGGGCAATGTCTGGCCTTGTGTTAACCATAGCATACATCAAACTACCTACTACCGATGCATATGGTACCTTGGACATGGAATCTTTCTCCTTTTGGGATTTAGGAGAATGCTCCTTAAAGAGTTTAAAATGTCCTGCCAATGGGGTACTAACTGGCTTAACATTTTGCATGTTGAACCTTTTTAGGACTTTTTCAATGTAGTACTCTTGAGATAACCTCAACATGTGGTTCTTCCTGTCTCTTGTGATTCTCATACCAAGAATCTGCTTAGCTGCATCCAAGTTCTTCATCTTGAACTCTCTTGACAACATATCTTTGAGATTATTTATCTTATGTATACTTGATCTTACAACAAGCATATCATCAACATATAAAAGCAATATAATGTAACTATTGGCATACCTCTTGATATAGCAGCAATGGTCTACATGGCATCTCCTAAAGCCATTTACTGTCATAAAGCTGTCAAACTTCAAATACCACTACCTTTGTGCTTGCTTCAACTTGTATAAGCTCTTTTTTAACTTACACACCATTTTCTCATTCCCTTCAGTGGTGTAACCTTCTGGCTGTTCCATGTAAATTTTCTCCTCCAAATCACCATAAAGGAATGCAGTCTTCACATCAAGCTGTTCAAGATGTAAATCTTCTACTGCCACTATGCTCAACACTGCCCTAATAGTTGTCATCTTCACAACTGGAGAAAATAATTCAGAACAATATATTCATTTTCTTTGCTGACATCCTTTAACCACCAACTTGGCCTTATCTTTTGGTCCCATCATTCTCATCCTTTAACCTGAAAAACTCATTTGTTGCTCAATGTCTTTTTGTCATCTGGTAGTGGAACTAAGTCTTATGTCTAATTAGATATTAAAGACTTCATTTCTTCATCCATTGCATGCTCCCACTCACTCCGAGAATCCACCTCTAATGCTTCATCATAGCATTTTGGTTCACCACCATCTGTCAACAACAAATAATATAAAAAAGGGAATACCGTTGTGTTGGTTTAGGTGTCCTGGATAACCTTCTTATTCTAGAGTAGGTGTTTGAGGCAGTATTTGTTAATCCCCATGTCCTTCTGTATTTGGTGCTTCATTCTCATTCACAACTTGTACATCAACATCAGAAATCTCCTCAAACTCCATAAACTCCTTATGTTTACTTGAAACAGTAGCCTTGTCCTTATACAAGACTTTCTCATTGAATACAACATTTTTGCTCCTTATGAATTTCTGGTTTTTATCATCCTAGCACTGGTAGTCAAATTCTTTTTACCTGTATCCAATGAAAACACGCCTTTCGGATTTTGGATCTAGCTTGTCTTGCTAATTTGTATCAACATGTACATAAGCCATATAACCAAACACTCTTACGTGTTCAAGATTTACCTACTTTCCTGTCCATGCTTCTTCTAGGAGTCCACCATCCAAAGGTACTGAAGGTCCCCGATTCAATAAATATGATGTTGTGTTAACAGCATCTACCCAAAATTGTTTAAGCAAACCTGCATGAACTCTCATGCTCCTGACCTTTTCCACAATAGTCTGGTTCATTCACTCTGCCACACCATTTTGTTGTAGTGTATTGGGGATTGTTTTCTCTCTCTTGATCACATTCTCTGCACAATAATTTTCAAATTCTTTACTGCAATATTCACCTCCATTATCTGACCTGAGGCACTTAAGCTTACACCATGTTTCATTCTCAATAGCAACTCTCCACTTCTTGAAGGTCTCAAACACATCAGACTTATGTTTGAGAAAATAAACTCATAATTTTCTAGTCGAATCATCAATAAAGGTAACAAAATAACATGAGCCACTAATAGAAGATACCTAAGCTGGTCCCCATAAGTCATTGTGAACTAGTTCCAAATGCTCCTACTTGATTGCCCTTGCACTCTTAATAAAGCTGACTTTCTTCTATTTTCCATAAACATAGTCTTCACAAAACTCCAGGTTCAATGCTTTTAAACCTGAAAGCTTCCCTCTTGAGTAGAGAATCTTCATTCCTTTTTTGCTCAAGTGTCCCATCCTACAATGCCAGATATCTAAATCTATATCCTTTGCTACAACTGAAATAGAGGTAGATGTATTTTCTGCCAGGTAGAATGTTCCTTCTTTCTTTCCACGAGCTACAACTAAAGCACCATTTGCGATTTTCTATGAATCTCCTGTGAAAACCATATTGTAACCTGAACTTGTGATCTGGCCAACTGAAATCAAATTTCTTTTCAAATAAGGTACATGATGCACATCATTCAACATCCATGTAACCCCATTTGGCAGACTATTAGAACAGCTCCCTTGCCCACTATATTACAAGGTTTATCATCTCCCAGAAACACCTTGCCAAGGTCACCCTACATATAGTTCTTGAGAAATTCTTTGTTAGATGTAACGTGGAAGGACGCTCTTGAGTCAATCACCCATGACTCTGACTTACTCTCCAAAGCTAAAACTAATACATCTTCAACAACTTCTTAGACAATATTTACGAAAGCCTCCTTGTCCTTGTTGTTGGTACCATGTCTGTTCTTCTTTAGAACCCTGCAATCCTTTTTTAAGTGCCCTTTCTTTCCACAATTCTAACATTCCACCCTAGGTTTTTCAGATCTTGATTTGCCTCTTGACATGGATCTGCCCTGATCCTTGTTCTTGTTAGTTATTCTTCATCTTCCTTCCATATTTAAAGCACTACTTGAAGTTTCTCCTAAAGATGTGGATTTCCTGTGAACTTCTTCACTAAGAATCACACTCACCACATCATCATACTTCATGGAGCTGGAACCTAAGAAATTATTGACAGCCATTACCAAGTCATCCCAACTATCTTGTAAAGATGAGAGAATCAACAAGACTCTAACATCACTATCAAAATTGATTCCAACCGAAGTTAATTGGTTGGTAACTGTATTGAACTTGTTTAAGTGTTCAGCCACAATTCCGCCTTCTGCCATTTTCATATTAAACATTCTTTTCATCAGAAACACTTTGTTGGAAGCCAATGGTTTTACATACATTCGATAAAGGGCTAACATCAAGTCTTCTATGGTTTTCTCATTAGAAATATTAAAAGCTACCAACGAAGATAATAAAAGACGAATCGTACCTAGGGCTTTGCGATTCAGAACTTTCCAGTCTACATCTGTCATCGTCGCCAGCTTTTTGCTCTTTCTTCCAAGGAGTTGATAAAGATTCTTCTAGTAGAGGTAATCTTCTATATGCATCTTCTAGAAAGCGAAGTTCATACCGTTGAATTTTTCAACATTGAACCGTGCAGGTTCCTCCATCATTGTTGTTGCCCTCATTGCTCCCACTCGAACCAAACCTTGTTCTGATACCAATTGTTAGGACCGATATACCTTCTTTCACTTAGAAGAAAATGGGATGCAATAAAATCAACAAGCAAAACGAAAAAGAAAATCATGCATAACACAAAATTTACGTGAAAAACCCTAATTTTGGGAAAAACCACGGAGCTGTAGAGAAAACTTTCACTATCTGGAAACCTTCGTCAATGACGATTACAATTTTTGGAATATCTCCCTATTCACATGCAACCCTAGAACAAAACATATAAATACCCCAAAAAACCCTAATACATGGCGGATATGGTTCAGATCCAGTCCGGTATATAAAACCATTAAAAAAAACGGGTTTTGCTCACCTTCGCCCGAAATTTTCCATATTGAGGTTTTTCGGGTTATAATCCGGGTCATATTCAGGTTGACAAAGTATGATGCTAACCCAAATCAAACTTCACACA
Organism: Platanus orientalis; assembly: GCA_025762735.1. Taxonomy (NCBI): domain Eukaryota; kingdom Viridiplantae; phylum Streptophyta; class Magnoliopsida; order Proteales; family Platanaceae; genus Platanus; species Platanus orientalis. The sequence continues at coordinate 22,265 of JAOXJP010289009.1, read as the reverse complement.
TTTCAGGTCTTTCAGATGACTGCCATGTACTGCACCCATCCTGTTGCCGAAGCTGACTTGTGCAACTTCAACCGGTCTTCAATTGTAGCCGGTGGATGGTGTGCTAGCTCGACATCAAGTCCGGTCAATGCTCCTTCACAAGTATAGCTCTTGGCTCTCGTGTGCAACAGCTTGGCCAGTGTACAAATATAGGAAGAGGATTTGCTGTATCAGCTACGTACGAGTGCCACCATCTTCTTCACTGATCAAGCTCCATCATCGTATATCCCGTGCCATGACCTTCATCACATGTCTGAAGTGCATAATAAAAGAAAAAATGGCACATAATTATACAATGCCATCTCAGTGGGCCAACAGTTGGAGTACCACAAAGAATATAAACAAAAATAAGATTCATCAGGTGGAAATGAGCAGGATTGGAGTAATGACGCTACTGCCGTTCTGGATGCTTACCGAGCCATCACCGTACTAGAATCCAATAGAAACCAGGGCGTGACAAGATGAAACCAAGGTACCGTATCATTCATTGTAAGTTGAACAACACGGCTAAAACAGAAAAAGAGATTTAAAAAAAAAGGAAAGAAAGAAAGAAAGAAAGAAAGAAAAGGGTTGTATGCAAAGTCTACTAACCTTGTGATGATGAGTGCTTTCGAGGCAAAGAAGGCTAGTTATGGGATAAAAACGGTAGAGACGTTACTTCTGCGAATACATGAGGGGGTGAATGCAACGAGGCAGAAGAGTATGTATATGGCGGTTCCCATACATCTGAGGCTGTAAACAAGTTTTTTTTTTTATGGTGTCCTCGTGATCCCTGTCATCTCCCTCGTCTTTGTCTGCTTCAGCCAAAGGTGTAAAGAGGAGAACCAATCACAACCACCATCAGCATGACGGGTAAATGGCAGTGTTTAAAACCCAGCTAGTTAACTGGAAACTCCCCGAGTTACTCGACTAGGTAGGGTTCTTGGTTGATAGCTGCTAAAATTGAGATAACGTCAGCAAGCTGGTCACCAAGTATTTAGCCTGAGTTTTCCGAGTAACTCGGACAAGTTTTCCAAGAAACCACATGATTAACTGGTTTTTTTACCATAACACCCTCTAACCCAATGTAGAAAGCCAAAAAGTTTACATTACGGTCTAATGTTGTCTTTCTCTTTAGTCTGCTCGGTTCAAGTCTTACAACTTCTTTTTTGTCATTCATTTTTTATGTATTTTTTTTTATCAAAAGTTTTATTTTTTATATTTTTTACTATTTTATTTTATTTATATTAATACATTTTAGTATTGACTAGTTGGTAATTAGAAACAAGTTACCGAGTAACTCAGACCGATAGACTTCCGAGTCACAGGATCGATCCGAGTTTTTAAACATCGGTAGATGGAGTACGAGGACCTCGTACTGCTGATGGACTTCATGAAAATCCCTCCAGTCGATAATCAAATCAACATCGGATATGGAGGAATTCAAAGTCATGGACAAAATCCTTCGTCCGAAACACCAGTTACGAATCCAAGTAGGTGAATCTTTCAACCACAATACCATCAGGCATCAGTAGACGATCAGTTCGGATATGCCTTGCATTACTGAAAATAGGGAAGGAATAATTTATTCCAAAAAAAAGTCCTACTTTGATGAACTCGGCAAAGAACCGGTTTCCGTTCCATCATCATAAGGCATCAAACCATTGTTTCAAGGAGTAATCAATGCAAAATCCCGTCCCTATGCGCCCGCAGACAACCATCCAACTAAAGTGACGGAGCCCCGCCCATCAATCCACTCACAATCACGGTCGATCTTCCCAAATGGTGAAAACATGTGACAACTAAGGACAATACACGTCACATTCATGAGCAAGGTAGATCAGCCATGGGCCGGATCTATTACAAATCTAAAGCCCAGTCTCACACAGGCAAGGGTATGATGTGGCTTCCAGTTGTGGGACCATATCCAGCCCTATAGGAGCAACTTCCTATTGAGTACGAAACGGTTTTGCCCAAGTGCCTCAATGATAATTAACGAGTATGGATGTTTTGGTACACCATCAAACGACTAAGAATTCAAGAAGGTAGTTCAATCCATCATTGTTTCCGCACTCATACTAGGATGCAAGATGTCTTTGTGGCTTCGAAGTGCTGCAAACAATGAGCCAAGTTCCACAGTCGAGGTATCGCATTGATGTCATTGTAACCAAAGAACCACTAAGGTCATAAATCAAGATCGACCATTTGCTGCCCTCTTCACAACGATGAAGACCTCAAGAACCTCATCAAAGAGCATCTATCATCATTCACATCACTTAGGTTCTTGGTACTAGAGGGATCAAGGATGCGTCATCATCAACCGCTCCATCCGTGCTTCTGTCAACACATTCTTGATAGGGCATTTGTAAACACTCGAATTTTTCACAAATTACAAATAAAGATTAGTACCCTCACAAATCTACATAAAAGTCTTTAAGGTTACACATGAATCTTAAATCTACAAATTAAGCTCAATTGAAAGATAGACCAATTGGTCCAAGGTTTTGGTTTGTACATTTTAACCCATAAATCACTCAGCCCATGTGTTTGACCCGTTAACAAGTGCAAAGTCTAAGACAAAGTCTATGCGGGCCCACATGAAGGAATATCTACCAAATTGATTTCCAGAACAAATAGGGAAGATATGTCAATTAATAAATATATAAAATTTCTTATATTGTTCTTTTTCCAAACAAAGAAACAACAAGGCATAAAAGATATGAAAATCAAATTAATAATCAATCAATGGTGTGGATGAATCATACCTTAAAGTCTATAAATACTCCTTCTTACAAGAAGTAAGGGACATTTTGCAGAAGTCAAGTACGAAAAAGTTGTAGAAACAAGACAAGAGCTCCAAAGTTCCAAAGCATCTCGAAAGCTTTTCACCTACTTGAAGCACTAAGGCACTCTTTTTGTTACTCTCCATCAACTACAGTTCGTTGCTAGAAAAAAAAAAAAAAAAAAAATCTTGCAATTTTAGAAGTACATCACACATAGCCCTAAGTGCAAGAAAACAATGTATTCTTCACAACTGATAAAACTCAAAACCTAAATTGAAGAAAAAGTCACACCAACACATCTGAAGAAAAATATACCATCAAGCCCTCATCTTTTGTGTCGATTGTTAAAAAGAGATCTACTCCGATGTAAAAGATGTAACTAAAGATAATCATTTCCATACCTTCAATATTTTTAATTTGCCTCACTTTTCGTGTTTGTTTCAAGCACGAAATTTGTGTCAATAGTATAGTTTTGGCTGGACAATACTATCTTCAGTATAAGCTAAGGCCTGAAAAACTCAGCCAACATATTATTACTTTGAGCCTGAAAATTGGTCCCAATCATGGTCCATTTGCATAATTAAAATCATGGGCTTGGAAATCAATTCATTGATAAGGACATTGTGAATAGTAAATGGGCAACCGAATATACATTATATAAGTTTTTATCTATATTTTTCATTCATTTTTCATAAAGCGTGTTCCCTTCATCCAATTAGGCTAAGAATAACAATAGAAATCTCCATATTTCGTATGAAACTGTTAGTTTACCATTACCCCAATGCACATATAATCTATGATGATCCAAGTTAAAAGTACAATAGAAACTAAAAGAAAAAATTGCCTATGATTCAATCAAATTACGTTTTCGCCCAGATGGTATATCATCCGCAGGCATGATAATGCTCCCACGAGAAAAATCATCTTTGTTAGAAGGTCCATATTTACTTTGGCCATGGGAAGCAAGTTACCGCATAGGAATGACATCCTCTTTAACTAGCATCCTCGTTGTTTTGTTTCTTGTTATAAGAGACCAACCCAGTCAGGAAACTTATTATCCCAAGTACTTCCCTACTGATCATCTCATGAGGATTCTTGGTGAAGATGTTAGTGGGTATATAAAATTGATTTTGATAATCCAAGGGAAGATTTTCTTAAGGACACTTTGATCATTTAGACAAGCAAGAAATTGTTATTAAGGTTTGGTTTCATTAATCCTTGAAAGACCAAACAAACAAACAAGAGCATATGCAGCAGGACTGACTAGGAGTCTTCTCCACCCTAGTGCTTAAATTTCCAACAAGTAAACTGCTCCAATAAATTTCTTTATTTTTTATTTTTAGTTTTTTGTAGCATGAACAAAAAGGATGTGCTGTTTCTTTTAACAACGGTTTTTTTAGCATGTCTTTGGGCATTTCCAATCATAGGGATATCGACTTCACGAGTAGGGGTCACACCTTGGTGCAAGGAGCAGACAATAAACGAGACAAATGGGACCCACTCCTCCTGTCCAATAGCTAAGGAAAAGGGGAGTAAAATTGGGTGTCTATTGTCAAGGCTGTACACCCTCAACAATAACACTTGGATTGGAATCTTTTTTCGTGGAAATTCAAGAAAATTTATTATTACTTTTAATGCTTTCCCAATAATAAAAAAGAAAAAGTTTATGACCCTAAGTTTAAGTTATTTTCAATGAGAGAGAGAGAGAGAGAGAGCTCTTGGGGCATGGGGTTCTGGACTGATGAGGGGATTGTAACATTAATGAGGATCTTCTATAAATTGAAAAGAATGATGCAAATCGCCCAAACTCCGGTGCTACTATTTTCTTGGGCTCGAAACCCCCTGTCCCTTTGCTCCGAAATCAATGCTAACTAGCCATGGTAGCCTGTTTTGTCCATCTCAAAAACCCAAACCCAAAGTTCCTACTTAAACATGAGGAGAGGTTAAAAAAAGTCTTTAGTTTTTTTTCCAATGAAACCTTAAAAGTTTAAAATTGAGCAATGAGGATGGGTTTGGATCTTGACCACCATCATATCTTTGATGCTTCAATATGTGTAATTTGAAGTTTGAAGCTTGATGGACCTGCACATTTTGACCTAAACATGTGGCTTAGGTTGTCACCATGTAAACGCGGGTTTGAGTCCGGAGAATAGTCATGTTGTGCATAACACCCAAAAGTTAAGTATCCCAGGACCACATAATTACAAGACCAGTATTGGATAATGAACTTTTTATATAAGCCCTCGCTTTGCTCATATTCGGATTAGAAACATGAGAGTAGATCCTCTATGACAATATGCAGGAATTATCACTGCTGCGCTGATCACAAGAAGAGAAAGACCTTAAATATGTTTTGGTTAATTCACTCTAGAATATTTACCAAGACACAATTATACACCAAGTAAATGCTGCGTGGAGGGTCTAAATTAAATCAGAGCATTTTTATCAAAACATCCCTGCTTTTATATATCCAAATTTTAGCTCTAAATAAAAAGGTCGATGACCAATGCCCCCGTGCCCCTAGCTTGCGTGGCTGTGGCATGACCCTGTCAAAAGAGAGGGCAGAGTCTCCCGGCAGCATTCTGCTGTTATGTGATATTGGTTGCCACTCAATCGCAAGTCCCGTTGTATGAAGTGGCTGTCATGGGTCCTAGTAGCCCTACCAACAATATAAATAAATAAAAGATTTGATAAATCCTAAAGTGTTCGACTGTTGGGATAAATGCCGATCAAGAGGTAGCATCCATCTTTTAATTAGGAATTAGTGGTGGCAAATCTTAGCAGACCTACCAACATAACCCAAACTTGACTAAGATAATTTTTAGATCGGGTCGGGATGTGTGTGTGTGTATATATTACAAACCTTCCAAATTGACCTATTGAATCAGTTCACGATACATCTACTATCTCAAGCTTGGACCTGACCTATTGCCATGATCCCATCCTTACTAGTCCGATATCAAGTGCGACACCCCCCCCCCAACCACTAGAAATTAGGTGAGAACGAATCTTGTGAAAATGATGTCAGGGGTACGGACACATCAGTGCCAAAAAGTGATAAGTGCCCTCCAAAAAGTGTAAATCACTTTTTGGTACTGATGCGTCAGCCCCTCCGGTGCCGTTTTCATAGTTCTCACAAGATTTGTTCTCACATAATCCAAACCCCCCCTGACGGGACACTCAGGGTGGGTGTTGAGTGTCCCATCAAGGGGGGTGTCGCACCTGATATCATCCCATCCTTTGTCCCATCAGGGGGGTGTCCGCACCTGATATCATCCCATCCTTACTATAACATTTATTTTATAACAAAAACAACATTGCTTATTTAAAGAAATGTAAAATCATCCGAGAAGAAGTTATAATCCTCGTACGAGCACTTTTAAACAATCATTTTTTTTTCCTTGTCAAGGTAGCAAAGATTGATGCACTTAAAAAATAAAAAATGGAAATTTCCTTTGGACTAAATGAAAATCCTCCTTGGTTTTAACCATTTTGTATCGTAAAGGGTACGCGGTGGACTTTGATTTTATAAAACAAAACAAGAATATCTTAGTTTGATTTGGAGAAAAACGATGACAGTATGTTTGCTTTTAAGACCGTGAAGTCTACCCCAACTTTGACGTTGCTTTAAATTCCAACCACTAAGATGTCGTCTTACTGCGTCTGGGTCTTTATTAGAAAAATTGGCGCCCGTGAGGACCACTTCGCTCTGTCCACGACCCAGAATTGGATTAGAATCTTTTATATTTAGAGATTCGACAAAAAATTAGTATTGATTATTATTTTTCTCCGATCAAATCACGACTTAATATAAGAGTGAGCCGTCATAAACTATCCAACAGGAAATGCAATCTCCCTCTCCATTCAAAAAATAAATAAAATGTTGGGCTGAGACATTCAATACAGAAAAATGTACCAATGAGAAGCCCTCTTAAAAAGAAGGAAACAAGCACCCTGTTTCCAATATTTCTTTTTCTGATTAGATGTTTAGATGGGACTCTTTGATCTGCCTTGATGGACTCATTCAAGAGGTTGTACTTTTCTTTCTATTTTTGTTTTTTAATAAATTATTTTATTGATTAAAAAAATAGGGATTACTGTAGTATATTTTTTTTTTTTGGAATAACGATTGTATTAAAAGCGGTAAAAAGAAAAATAGAGATACAAAGAGTACAGGCATGAAGTAAAAGCCTCATAAAATTCAAGCACTCAGGCAAAAACACTAAAGCTAAAGCCTCATAGAAAATACTGGATAAGCAATCCTGGAGATATCACTATAGAGAAGCCTTGAAGTCCAACCCACTAAACAACCTCAAAGAGGATGGTGTCAATGATCTCGTGGGATGATTCCCTTGGCCCTCTCAGGAGAGATGGCTGGGGTCGAATCCCCTTCACAGCATTCCGCATTAGTGCAATATTGAATGCCTCTTCAGCCAATTGTGTGTGTCCAATTCTATGAAGTGGATATCTGCCGGCCTGAGTGGCCCTATACAAATATAAAATAAAATAAACTTGAGGTGGCGAAACTCAATCCAACGACCAAACCATTAGCGTGGTTGGTCATAGTTTCCAACCCCTAGATCAGTTGCTGATTAAAACACCATAAACTATTTATAGTTGGGTTGGGAATGGATACATTATATACCAGGTCCTGACAACCGTGTCTTTTGTCCCTTCTTCATCCACCTTTGTCCTTTTAACTCTCTTCCTTTTGAAAGTTTATATTTTAGTTTTTGGATTATCTCAATTAATGTATTTGGTGATGCTAAATGAATTATTAGAGATTTTTAAATATAATTAAGAACCAAAAAAACACTACCCAAAATACATCACTTAGTAGCCAAACATACTTCTTCCACTAATATTTATGTAGATTCTCCAAACAATTCGTTAGGGTTCTAGATGCAAACTATATAAATGGCCAAACAGGATGAACATCTGGAACTATTTACAGAACTAAAATTACCTTGGAATGTATAAAGGGCATAAATTCCATTAGGAGATCTCATCTTCAGATTTAGGACCCATGTCCAATTAGATTGTCTTAATTTGATCGGATTATAATCCTATTTCTCATTTCACTTCTTTAGGCTTCTAATTCGTTAGAAAGCCTTTAAATTTTCACAAATTATAATAATGGCCATCAACACATTGTAATTGACCCCTAGAGAGAAAAGGATTATAAGTACGCCCTTTCGAACACTAATTCACAAATCAATCCATGTATCAACTAATATTCCATGCATATGCCACCTAAAAAGGAGTGTGTAACATTGTCTAGTTCCTAATTCATATATAACTAACTATTAGGGGTCCTTATATATCAATTAGACTATTCAAAATAATTATAACAATCTTCTATAATAATCATACATATATTTACATAATATGTTAAATTGAAAAAAAAAATTTGTAAAAATTATTTACCAAATTGTCATCAGCTAGATTTCTTGATTCCAATTGATGTGAATATATAATCTCTTTTACAGGGGTGGTGAATTTCTTGTTGACCATCCATACGATCTAAATGTCATGTGTGCAATCCAACATATTGTTGGATGTGGAGCCTAATGTAGCTGAAGCAAAGAAGGCTGGAATATTGAATCTGGCAGTTTGGACAGGTCCAAGGGCCCGGACAGATCCAAGCAAAAAATGGATAGATCCGGACTGATTCGAGTGTTTGTAGTTGGACTGAATATGTTTGGACTGATCCAACCTAGACCGATCCAAACATTTTGGACCCGTTCAGTGGCGAAAAACAAAGTCGTGAAAAACTAAAATAGAAAGTGCGGGAATGGGAAAGAGTCTGGGGAAACTCGACTTCTATGTACTATAAATTATTTTTATTGTTGTCTAGGGTTTGTAAGAGAGAAAATAAGTGAGAGGAACAAGTAAGCTTATGATTTTGTGAGAAATTGATAGATAACTCTTGTAATCTTCCAAGAATAGTGAAGCTTTGTTTAAGGTTCCATGGGTTTTTCCCAAATTAGGGTTTTCCACGTAATCATGTCTCTTGTGGTGTGCTTGTTTTTTGTTTTATTTTTGATTGATTATTATTTCTTTCCAAGTTGTTTTGTTTTGATTAATATAGGTTGTTTCATCCTTAAAAAGCAGTATGAGAGCTGAGGTTCGAAAAGTAGGGTTCAACAAAACTAAGGAAGCGTCAGACTTTGATTTGAGTGTGAGCAACACAAGCGGAATTATCCACAAAGTTTATAGTTGAAAAGTTTAATAATACAAACTTCACATTTTGGAAGATGCAAATAGAGGATTCTTCATATCAAAAGAACATCTATCAACCTCTTTGAGGAAAAGCAAAGAAACCTGATATGATATTAGATGCAAATTGGGAGATGCTCAATAAGAAAGCTTTGATGCAATTAGACTCTCCTTATCATCATCAGTTGCTTTCAATATTTCCAAGGAGAAAACCACTAAAGAACTCATGGTTGTCCTTTCGTGGATGTATGAAAAGTCCTCCATATCAAATAAAGTATTTTTTTATGAAGAGGTTGTTCCATATGAAGATGATTGAGGATGGAACCGTTGAAGAAAATTTAAATGAGTTCAATATAGTCACAAGTCAATTAAACTCGATAGGCATCAACTTTGATGATAAAGTTAGAGCCTTATTGATTATATCCTCTTTACAAGAGAGTTAGGATGACCTAGTTATGACATTGAGAAATTCCTCAAGTTCAGACATTCTGAAATTCGATGATGTGGTGAGTGTAATACTCAGTGATGAAATCCGTAAAAAAACTTCACAAAAAGCATCATCAAGTGGGAGCGCACTGAATGTGTAAAATAGAGGAAGAACTACTAAAAGAGGGTAAGATCAAGATCAAAATCTAGGAGAAAATCTAAGTCAACAAAGCTGAGAGTGGTATGTTAGAACTATGACAAGAAAGGACACCTCGAGCAGGATTGTTGGCACCAAAAAAGAAGTAAGGCAGCAACCACAAAGAGAAAAAAGTTTCTGCAAATATTGTAAGAGATGTTGTTAAAGATGCTTTGATTCATGAACTTGATAAAAAAAATGGATTCTTAGGTAATAAATTATGGTGCATCATTTCACGCCATAGAAAATAAAGAATGTCTCAAGAATTATGTACAAGGAAACTATAGCAAAGTCTATCTTAGAAATGATAAGGCTAGTAATATAATTGAGAAAGGAGATATTAGGTTGAATTTACCTAATAGAGGTACAAGGTTGTTGACTGAGTACCAAGTTTAAAGAGAAATTTAATGTCTATTTTTCAGCTTGCAAGTTCAAGACATACAACTACTTTCACGGAAAACACATGAAAAGTAACCAAAGGTTCCTTGGTGATAACTTGTAGAAAGAAAGAAGGCATACTCTATCTAACCAGGAAGCATGATTCCATTGACATAGTTGAAACAGGTGTCAATTTAGACATATGGCACTATAGGCTTGGGCATATAAGTGAAAAAAGTATGAAGATTCTTCACTTCTAATGCAAACTTCTAGGTTTAAAGGTTTTAGACTTGAAATTTTGTGAACACTACAATTTGGAAAAACAGAAGAAGGTTAACTTCTCTAAAGTAAGAAGGCACCAAAGCTTGAAAGTTTGGAATTGGTTCATACTGACATATGGGGACTAGCTTAGATATCTTCTCTCGGTGGCTCTTATTACTTTGTTACTTTTATTGATGATGAAACCAGGAAATTATGGGTTTATTTCTTAAAACATAAGTTTGATGTGTTTAAAAAGTAGAGAACCTTGGTTGAGAATGAAACAAATTTAAGTCTTAAGTGCTTAAGATCTAACAATGGAAGGGAATATTATAGTAAATAATTTGAGAAGTATTATGCTTTGAATGAAATCAGAAGAGAGAAGACGGTACCATATACACCTCAACAAAACGGTGTAGTTGAGTGGATGAATAGGACAATTGTAGAGCAGGCCAGAAGCATGAGGTTTCATGCAGGGTTGCCTAAAATGTTTTAGGCAGATGCAATCAACATAGCGACATACTTGATTAATAGAGGACCTTCAGTACCATTAAATGGTGGACTATTTGAAAAAGCATGGACGAGAAAAGAGTTAAGCTTTTCACATCTAAAATTGTTTGGTTGTATATCTTATGTTCATGTTTATGCTAATTAAAAAAAAAAAAGCTAAATGTGAAGTCTATTAAGTGCACTTTCATTGGATATGGTTCCAATGATTTTAGGTATCGGTTTTGGAATGATGAAAATTGAAAAATCATTAGATATAAAAATATGTTATTCAATGAAAAGACAATGTACAAAGACAAGGCAAAATAGCAAAAAGGGAAAAAGGAGTTTATGGAACTTGAGAAGATTTTTGTGGGTGATGTACTAGGATTTGAAGGCAATGAGATGCCAGAAGAAAACCAGTAGATGGAACCTTAAACACCTACTACAATACATAGAAGGTATTCAAGAAGACCTAGGTCACCACAACATTTCTCTCCTTCATTATACTACTTGTTGTTGACAAATGGGGTGAACCGAAATGCTATGATGAAGCATTAGAGGTTGATAAAATAATTAAGTGGGAGCATGTCATGGATGAGGAGATAAAATCCTTGTTTACAAACCTAATATGAAACTTAGTTCTACTACTCGAAGAAAAGAAGACAATGGACAACAAGTGGGTGGAAAGGTTAAAGGAAGAGTATGATGAGAGTAAAAGATACAAGGTTAGGCTAATTGTAAAGGGGTGTCAACAAAGGAAAGGTGTTGACTTCTCTAAACTATTTCTCTAGTTATGAAGATGACCACTGTTAGAACGGTGTCAAGCATTATGGTAGTGGAAGATTTACATCTTGAGCAGTTAAATGTGACGACAGCTATTCTCCATGGTGATTTGGAAGAAGACATCTATAAGTAACAGCAACAAGGGTATGAAGTAAAAGACAAGGAGGAAATGGTGTGCAAGCTGAAAAAAAATTTATATGGGTTGAAGCAAGCCCCAAGGCAATGGCACATCAAATTTGATGGCTTTATATCAAAGTTGGGCTATAGAAGATGTCATACGAACCATTGTTGCTATCGTAAAACCTTTGATGGTAGGTACATCATATTACTCTTGTATGTGGATGATATGCATGTAATAGGGTCAAGTATACATAACTTGAAGAAACAATTTTCAAAGAAGCTTGAGATGAAGGACTTGGGAGCAGCTAAACAAATTCTTGGGATGAAAATCACAAGAGACAAGAAGAACCACAGACTGAAGTTATCTCATGTTGAGTATATTGAAAAGGTGTTTAGTAAATTCCACATGGATGACGCAAATTCAGTTAGTACCCCACTAGCTAGTCACTTTAAACTATCCAGAAAAGATTCTATTAAGATTGAAAGGGAGAAAGATTACATGTTCAAGGTTCCATATGCTTCAGCGATGGGCAGCTTGATATATGTCATGATCAATACTAGATCGGATATAGCTCAAGTAATGGGAGTTGTGAGTAGATTCGTGAAAAAATATGAAAAGATACATTGGAAAGTGGTTAAGTGGATCTTGAGATACTTGAGAAGAGCCACTAACATAACTTTATGTTTTAGAGGGACAGAAATAAAGTTACAAGGTTAAGTGGACTCGGATTTGTTAGGTGATACAAACAAGAGGAGTACAATAGGGTATGTGTTTACTTTGGGGAATACAATAGTTTGTTGTGTATCTCAACTATAGAAGATAGTTGAGCTTTCCTCAATAGAGGCTAGCAAGGAATTGATTTGGTTGCAAAACCTATGGAAGAGTTGGATGAGAAGAAAATAGCAAGGTATTCAGTGACAACCAAAGCACCATTCATGTTGTAAAGAATTCATCCTTTTAATGCCAGAACAAAGCACATTGATCGAATGTATCACTTTATACTCTCCTGGAGGAACAAGTACTAAAGTTGGAAAATGCCAATACGGATGATAATCCCATTGGCATGCTTACCAATGTGGTGACTATACAGAAACTAAAGCTATGAAAAGCTTTAGTTGGTCTTCAAGAGTGAAAATGAAGCAAAAGAGCTACAAGAGATTCACAGAAAGGAAGAGGACTCTTAACAGGTGTACTAGCTAGACAACGGGAAGAATATCGGTGGAAGATTTGTTTGACGTGGATCCTAATGTAGCTGGAGAAGCAAAGAAGGCTACAATATTGAATCTGGCAATTTGGACCAGTCCAAGGGCCCTGGACTGATCCAAGTAAAAATTGGTTCGGTCCAGACTGGTTTAGGTGTTTGCATAAGTTGGATAGAATATGTTTGGACCTATCCAAACATATTTGACCGATCAAACCTGGACCAATCCAAACATTTTGGACCGGTCCAGTGGCGAAAAACAGTCATGAAAAACCAAAAATAGAAGGTGCAGGATTGGACAAGAGTATGGTAAAACTCGACTTCTATGTACTATAAATTATTTTTATTGTTGCATAGAATTTGTAAGAGAGAAAATAAATGAGAGGAACAAGGTTGTGGTTTCGTAAGAGACTAAGAGAGAACTCTTGTAATCTTCCAAGAATAGTGAAGGTTTTTCTGTGGCTCCATGATTTTTGTCTAATTTGAGGTTTTCCACGTAAATCTTGTGTCTCTTGTGGTGTGCTTGTTGTTTGTTTTATTTTCTATTGATTATTATTGCTTTCCAAGTTGTTTTGGCTTGATTGATAAGTTGTTTCATCCTTAACACATATTTGTATATATCCCTTGATTAATTGGCAATATGAAATCCACACAAATACTATATAAGACAATGTAGAACTCTCAAGCCTAAGGAAAATTTGTGTCTCATATTAAGAACTACTCTTTTTATTAACAAGGATTGATTAATTAGTTTAGTGTATATAGTTATACACCCATATGCAAGCTTAGAACCAACTTTTTTGCTTAAGATATCATTATCCTATCATATAGTAACCCTACTTGTTCCATCCACTATATAAGTGAGAGGATCAATCTTACCCTCAACTACATGAACATTAGATCTATTATGACTATAATCAAATATCTAATATATAATCTCATCATATGCCTACTTTCCTATGGAGTTACCTAGAGACCTTATGTCATCGTATGTAAAATGGTGAAGTAGTGCATTGAATTCATGTACAAAAGAAAAATTTTATTTCTTTCATAAATTAATATATACATTAAACATGTAGAGAAATATGTGAATGGATTTGTCAAGACATAACCATCTTAAAATATTCCACCTTCTTTAAATCCAATCTTGCATGTACCTTACACCATTTTCACCGTATGTTTATCTAACACTTTCTTAGGTAGTGGCTTTGTAATGGGCCTGCCAGATAACCAACTGATTTAATAGCAACCTCTCTTCTTTGTATTATATCATGAATAGAGTGATACTTGCATTTAATGTGTTTGTTCTTTTGTTGAACCCTTGTCTTCTTTGCCTAGGAAAATGTAGCACTACTATTCCATAATAGGTGACTTGTTCATTGGATTATTCTAAGATCTTGCATGAACTTGCAAATTCAAACACCTTTCTTGGCAGCTTCACAAGTAGTTACATATATGAAATCTGTGGTAGATTCATCATGCAATCTTACTTGTTACCACTCCAAATAATAGCTCTCCCATCCAATGCATAAAGAAATCCTGGATTTTATCATATTTATTTTATTGAAATTTTGAGTTGGAATAATACACTATTGACAAATCATCCCTATTGAAGAATGACAAAAAAAAAATCTTTAATCCTGCTCAAGTATTAAAACAAATAAGTTTTACTGCAATATAGTGTTTTAAATTTACATTAGATTGATATCTACCCATTGGCATGAAAAATATCTAATATAGTATAAAGCAAAGTGTTGTGTAATCCAATGGATGAGATTTATCATTTATTAAAAGTAGTTTCTAATTAGGAGTTTTATTTCTATATTGGAGGAGTAGGGATGTGAGAAGTAGGGGTGGAAATTTGTGTTAGTGGGTTGGGTTTGTGTCATATCTAGATAAGGGTATACGACTAAATGGCTCAACCCAAACATGACCCATTTATGAATTGTGTTAGACCCGCTTTGACCCGAAACACATTTACAATCAACCCTAACTCGCTTATTTCGTTTTGGTTTTATGTCAGGTTCACAAGTTATGTGGTAATTCATGTTGGCGAGTCAGATTTGTATCGTTCCAAGTTAAGAGTATATGACTATATGGACCAACCTGAACCCAACCCATTTATTAATCGTGTAAAGCGGGTCGAGCTACTTGGACCCAAAATACAGTCAACCCTAACCTGCTTATTTCATGTTGGGTTCATAGGTCATGTCAAGCATTGCCACCCCTAGTGAGAAGACTTTTCATATAAAAGTGATTCTAAATATGAAAAAGGGTGGTTGCCAATTTTACTTTTCTAATCTAAGGTTTTCTCCTTGAATGAAATAAAAACAAAGGGGTTTCTTCAAGGTGACTTTTCAAGGTTGTGAGAAAAGGTGAGAAAGGTGTTCTTCATTTCTAGAGAGAGAATTATGAGAACATGTTCTCAGGTTTTCTTGCGGTTTAGGTTTGAATTGAGAAAAATGGAGAAACCATTTTATTGTAATTTGTATTTCTTTAGTTTATACTGAAGCATAGACAACACCCTTGGATGTAAGCCAAAGAGCTGAACCAAAAATAATCCTCGTCTTATGTATGACTACTTAATTTTTTCTGATATGTTATTATTTATTTCATAGATCATGAGTGGTTTAGGCATTTATCCCATCATGTGGCATATTAGGCTTGTCTCCATTGTGCCAACACATAGTGTGTTAGAAAAAGATGCATGGATTTGACAAGATAAGAAGTAACAATGCCTAAGTCATGGATCTTGTTTTTCCTAAGACAATATTTTCCCTCTACTCTAATCTTGAATAAAAACACAAACACTACAATGAGTCTACAAACTTGTCTCTATGATAAAATGGGCTCAACCAAAGTTGTATTGTTGATTGATAGTTTGCAGCACCATAAGACCAGCCCTTGAACTCTTGTTACTATCTCCCAAAAATGCAAACAATGAGAAATTAGAAAGTTTTTAGAGAAATATAGAGATCAAAGAAATAGATGAGAGAGAGATTCAAGTTTGAAATTCTTCACGTTTTGGAAATTCCCTTTCATTTATAGAATCAAAGAGATACATTTATATGTGTTTATAGACACCCTTTTTCTTTGAACAATTGTGCATTGATGTTTGTAGATACTTTGGAGGCATTTACATGCTTCCCCATGAATGGATCTCTGTTTTTCATAATGTTCAATTTTTTCATTTCTAACATTTCTATCGATAGAAAATTTATCTCATTCAGTTGAGCAAAATGTCCATTTTCTCTATTAAACTCAATCATTCCAACATTTTTTTTTTATCAATCGAATTATTTTTTGATTGATCAAAATTCGATCAATCGAATTATTTTTTTGATCAATCAAATTTGTATAAACTTTAAAAAAATCCAACAATCCCCCATTATTTTGAAAGTTTATGAAAACTTTATAGTAAAAAAAAATGTTGAGTATATTTATAGGCAATCAGTTAAATGTGCATAGATGAAGGTGTACCCTGACTTAAACCTTCACCTAGTCTAAATATATCAAATTTTGTTGAAGTGCTTAGTAACCATAGTTCTGAAATAAGGACTCTTTTTTTATTAAACCGAACATATTGAACACACAATTTACCTTACTAGTGTTCAAGCATAGCCAACACATTAACAACCCTATGCTCATATTCTATTTAGTAAGTGCTCTAGTAAACCAAGCATAAAATATCATAGGAAGCTGTCTCACTTCCATAACTACTTAGGTGAGTCCATTTGAAATGTATCTACATGACTTATACTTCTCTATGGATATATAAACCCATTAAGAGTATTTATACTCACCCTACCTTATCCATGCTTACATGCACTAGTTATGGATGGATTGTAGTATTAGTGTCTCTCTAGTCAGTGCTTACAATTCACTTTTATGGTTTGTTTTTCCCGTTGAACCTAAAAGCAGGTTAGATTCTCACCACAATCAACTTTAACTATAGGCTTTAATCCCATCCCTCTGTATTACCTCTAGATATTTCTTTGCAAGTCCATTTTAAAAGAAAATGTTACATTTCTTTTCAATCAAAACATACTCAATTTTAATGAGTTCCTCAAACTTGCTCACAATAAATAGGAGTTTTCTATACCTTTTATTGGCTTCACATGACTAATTTGTTATCACCCACTTTGTTATCCATGGTGAAGCTTATCACGTTTCTTTGCACATCTCAATATCTTTGGAATAACATATGGTTATAGACTACATACAAAATAGACAAATTATCCAAGTCCAATGTTCCTAGACTTATTGATGTATATTTTCCTGTACACTCATAATAGCGTAGATGAACTATCACTATGCAAATATATTGGTGACATTGGTCTAAGCCAAAATGGAATTTACTAGGAAATAAATTCCTCAACCACTTCACTTTGCATTTTTTACTACAAGTTTCACAAACTCAAACTTCATTGTTTGAATGAGTTATACATGTCCTTTTCTTATATCCTTTAAGAAATTACAGTTCCTCCAAGAGTTTATTTCCATACACGAGTGGACTTCGAATATTTTTATTTGGATTTTCTACAAATATCAATATCTCTCAATATCTTTATGGTTCATATAACCACAAACAAAGAATTCATACAATCCACCAATTTTCAACAGAAGTGGAAGAGATGAGGTCCATTCCTTACCTAATTCACCTTAGAGGAGAAAACAGGGTGGTGTACTTTTGTGTCAATTACTAAACCCACAAAATTTTGAAATGCTACACATGGTCGAATTGATGTATTTTAGCCCATTAATTGATAACTTTTGTCATTATGCATGACAATGATACTATAAAGTAATTTTATTGTTAACACCCCACAATTTTTACGAATGGAAAAATATAAATAACCATAGATAGAGGTAAAACTGTCATTTTACATACTTTAGAAAGCCAATTTTGGTGTTTAAAATTCAATTGGATGAATTAGAAGTGAATAAGCAAAGACAAGTCATGAACTTGACAAATTTGAAAGATTTTCTAAACAACAGATTTGGAGGAAATTCATGAGTAAATTTGTATCAACCCTATATGAATTAGTTTACAAGACATATATCATTAGAAAGATCTATGAGTCTATTTTCTGATGCATCAAACGATGTATAATTTCAAGTTTTCTATAAGTTATAACAATTTTTACATCAGGTGTCTATGTTGTTAGGCTAACAGATTTGGGATAAATTCATAGGTAAACTGTACCTGTCTCATATGAATTAGCTTGCAAACCATATATCATTGGAAAGATCTATGAATCTAATTTTCAATGCAATAAACAACACTCAATCCTGAGTTTTTAGAAAAAATTATAGTCGTTTTTTCATGAGGTGTTGTGCTGGAAAAGAGACCTAGGGACCCCAAGCGCTTCAGATATCCCGCAAGGGCTCCCAACAGGTAACCCCAAGCACTCAACAATTAGCCCAAGCGCTCGGGTCTGGCCAAGATTCACCTCAGGATCTATGCCAATAGGTGATTTTGTTCTATTTTTATGAGGAACCCTCCTATAGCAATCCTAAAACCCTATCTTTGCTTCTTTTAAGATTTATGTGACATAAGAAAAGGAAAAATTAGAGAAAGGGTAGAACTTTTGGAGTTTTGGGTCAAAGATGAGAACTCTCCTTCTCCAAGAGCAAGGTGAGCCTCTAATGCTTAGATCTAACTTCGTTTACTATTTTGTTTGTAATTTCTTGTTAGTTTATGAATTTTAACCATAAATCTATGGTTTAATAACAGGAGGAAAAAAAGTTGTTCAAAGGGAAAGCAAACCCTACTTGAGAATCTCTTTGGTTAGAAGGATTTGAAGCTTGTGGTAAATAATTATACAAGACTTGCACTGTTTTTGTTTGTCATCTAGGTTCTTAGTTGTCTTGTATTTGTAAATCTTGTTTATATGAATATTTTCTTACATATTGTAAAACCCTTTTGTTAGGTCTTAAAAATCATTACCTAATGTTATGATTTATTAAGAGATCTTTCTATTCCATGCTAGGATCTAAGAAATCCTTAATTTATATTATGAAGAAAAGTAGTTTTACATAAGATATATATATATATATATATATATATATATATGCATGTATTTCCTTAAGGTGTTGGATTCTATGAATATGCATGTATTTCCTTCCTTAAGGTGTTGGATTCTATGAATTTTGAAAGCTTGTAAATTAAGATTTTATGAATTTCTAGTCTCCATGATAATTATTAATGAATGAAAAGTTTGATTTACCATAAAGAACATGAATACTTAAATTGTAGTTGAGCATCTTTTATAGTGTAAGAATGATGATTTGATTGAATATTTCTGTAGGAAAAGATTATGATGCATGTTGACTTTTATTAAAATGATAATAGTAAATTATTGCATATAAATTACTTTGGGATTGTTATAGAATGATTCAATTGAGCTATGATTAGAGGTTGTAGATGTTTGGAAAGCATTTGTAATAGAATTATCATTGAAACTCTTACTCATGTTAGGTATATTAATTGTTCAATGTGTGAAAGCATAAGGACATGTGAGTTTACGTGATTTTTCCTCATAATTAAATTAAAGAATGATTTGTTAATGTTGCATGTCTTTAATCATGCTAACAAGTGTATAGTATAAAGTTGGATGTCTTTTATATGTTGTTAATAAAATGTATCACATGGTAAAATATCTTTATATTACCAATGAATGTATCATGTACTAAAATATGTCTCTAGTATAATGATTAATGAAAACACCACATAATGATAAGATGAAGTAAGATCCCGTTATAGGGAATTAAACAATGGCTAATGATAAGTAAAAAGAAGATTAAGATGTAAAAGTATCATTATTGGGAAAAAGTAATGTATGTAAAATGATGATCAAAGTCTTGCAATTGAGGATACAATACAATATGAAAATGAATGGCAAGGTCCTACCGTTTGGGATACAATACAATGTGGAAATGAATGTCAATGTCCTACCATTAGGGATACAATAAAATATGCAAATGAATATCAAGGCCTTGCCATTGTGGATATAATACAATGTGTCAAAGTGTAAGAAAGTGTAAGAGACTTTAAAGGTCTCACTATTGAGAATATAAAACTATGTTAAGAAATAATGAAAAGTTTATAAGACACATGAAAGAAGTAAAACTATAATAAGAAAAGAAAAGTTCACAAGATATGTAAGATAAGTAAAACTATGACAATAAAAAATTGTTCATAGGATATGTAAGAGAAGTGAAACTATAATAAAAGGAAAAAATTTAAGAAAAAATGTCAAAAAACGAAAGAAAAGCACATAAGCTTCACAAGTAAAGTAAACTTTACAAGTCATGCATATAAAGAAAATAACAAGACCAATAAAAACATTTAAACCCCACAAGTAAAGAAAATTTCATAAGTTACGTAAGAAAAAGTGTCATGAAAAGAAATGAAAGTACATAAACTATTAATGAAAAGATAAGGCCTTAAGACAAATAAATAAAGGAAAGGTCAAGAAAAGAGTGAAAAAACAAAATATTCAATGAAGATAAAAGTTCATAAGTTATGTAAGAAAAAGGAAGATGTATGATGGTTCTCCCATTGGGGTATAATTCAATGGTAAAACATGTATGATGACCCTCTCATTAGAGTATAATTCAATGATAACATATATATGATAGTCTTCCCATTGCAGTATAATTCAATGGTAAAATGATCAATAATAAGTGTTGAATGAATATTTAAGAGTGATAAGTAAATGTTAAGAGAAAGACAATGAAAACCAATATGTGATAAGTGAAACACAATGGATGATAAGTAAGAAAGTAAATAATAGAAGAACTAATTGAAGTCTTAATAAATAAATAAATAAATAAGAAATTAGAAATGAATGAGTAATCTAGTTAATGTAACTAGTGGACTAAGTAAAAAACATATGATATATGATAAGTAGTGAATGACCCAAGTAAATTGGGAAAGCAAAATATGATGACAAGTAAAAGAAAATGAACGATGTTAAATGAGCAATGTGGTAAATGTCATGAAAATAATAATGTAAATGATAAGTACTAAGATAATGATAGACTTGTTGAATATATAAATAAAATTTTATGTCTCATTATGCAAATATTTTGTTATTATTGCTAATTGCTTAAGAATATTGTATGTCTATCTTGAAATGATTTGTATATGCATATTTATATCAGTAAAGTATAGGCTAAGCATGAGAAATAATAGAAAATACTTATTAAAATGTACTCTAAGTATCTTTATTTTGGATAGATTAGAAAATGCTCACTATATGATTGAATGCACACCTTACCATACAAAATTTATTAGAAAAATGTTTTAGATTAGTAGAATTATGTATATTTTCATATATAAATTTCATATGATAAACCTGAAAAACTAATGTATGCTCTGATACCAATTGACATTCCTGAAATGGTGATCCAAAGGTCCTAAAGGGGGGTGAATTGGATCTACACTTACTTTAAATTCTTTTTGAAATATTTTAGCCCTTCTTTGATTTACTTTTAAGTTAATTAAGATTCCAACGGAAATTCAACAAGTAAATCAAATGAACAAAAGTAGACAACAAGCACACACACATAAAGTACATAATGATTTAAAGTGGTTCGGCACTTCGGGCTTACGTCCACTATCCAACCAGCTCCTCTGAGCCTATTTAATTTTTATTAATATTTATCCTAAACTATTACAGGAGAATTAATAAACCAAAAGATTTACTTATAAATTCCAAAGAATCCACTCCCTTGTAAATGCGTTCCCAATGACTCTGATGTACACGTTTTGTCCAATGACTCCGATAGACTAAGGTCCACTTGACTCTAGCAAATGCCATGAGAATCCACATCTGGTGACTCCGGCGAAGGTTACGAACACGTTATTGAAGTATAGAACTTCTTTCTTCAGATTGCCTCTTGCATAAGCTAATTTGACTTGTAAAAGCACTCTTATTTTGCTTTCAAATGATGTAACTAAATGATTTGGGAAGCTCTCAAGACCTTGACAAAGGTTTAACTATATGGATATCACTCAATGTCATAGACCAAGTAGATTTACCCCATAGGCTCTTTATCTCTCTTTTAGCTATAATTTACCATGATATAACTATACAATCATTCATAGGTGTCGTGTGGACTTATGGGGCTCAATACCCTATTTATAGAGTGTAAAATGACATTCAAAAAGTCCCCCAATGACTATAAAAAATTAGTTTAAAAAAAGTCATTTTTAGAATATTCCAATTATGGAAAATTCAAATTCTGCTTTCGGGACCGGTCTTAATTTTCTAGGATTATTCCTGGGTCTAGACTAGTTCTTAAAAACTTGGGACTAGTCCCTAGGTCTAGAAGCTCATTTTCAAGGAGATCTCTTCAAGCCGCTCGTTTTGAGCACTTACAGGC